>SCDS01000984.1:0-40105 GCA_004149465.1 Drosophila nigromelanica | reverse complement strand
CTTTGGTATGACTACCGATCCAGTTTAAAGACAGATTCTCTTTTGGCTGGTTTATACCTATGTTCTTAATAATATCTTTATTCATAAATGTCGCGGATGATCCTTCGTCTACGAATGCGAATGTCTCGACTATCGATCCATTTGGTCCAGTGACCTCCACCGGCAGAGCCTTGAATAATAACTTCGAAGTTCCTGCATTGATAGTATTGACTTTAACTACGTCTGCAGGTGTCTCCTGCATATTATCAACATTTGGCTTGATCTAATTTTTAAGTAATGCGATTATGATACAATTTGGAATCACTTACTCCATAGTCTCACTTCAATCACTCACTTTTCAATGGATTGTCTGTGCAAACAACTCGCATTTGTCCAGCATATGGTTTCATCTGCAGCGAGGGCATCTATCATGTGTCTTTGTTTGTGGTGCATCAGTGCTGGTTTTCATCAGTAGCTTCTGATTATTACGCTGACCACCTTTACTCTGAATCCAGTTAGCAAAATCCTTCAGGTCTGGGTATATGTAAATAGTAGCTGCAAATTATAACCATCCCATTCTTGTTCTCATCGGCAGTTTACTTACTAGTTCGTTCGTAATACTGGATTATTCAGGTGTTGTGCCGCGTTTACCGTTTCCAAGAATATAACCGAATTTGATACTTTGGACTAAGCTGTTTTCCATTATTTGCGAAATTTCTGTTACTTTTCCCAATTGGTTCCGTATGAGCAATTCGGAAGGTCCGTATTTGAATATTAATATGTTCCACATGTGCAGGATTGATCAGCATATCTGTAACTTCATCTTTTGCTTCTCCGTTCAAGATTTTCTGCAACCAAAACAAATTTTCTAGGTCAGTGTAACCAAAGGCAGCAGTAGGTTTTTTATACATACTACTAAAGACGGGCCAATCCTCGGCTTGGTTATTGAATATAGGTAAGTCAATCCCAATATCGATTCATGTTAACATTAGTGCTTCCTAGCCCATTGTAATAAGATCTACCAATTGCGTTACAACTCTGTAGCGCTGTGGCACAAAAATCAGACTCACCCTGGATAATATTAGTATTCAGGTTAATGTCTCCTGCCATCTTCCCGTCGGCCTTAGAACAGACAGTAACTGTAACGTTAGCCTTGTGAGCGCCTGTATGATAAGCGCCGCTCGTTAGCCCCAGACCAATGCCAGTGTCAATCGTGCCCATGTGTGCTGCCCGCACTAAATCTGCTAATACCGCCCAGTGGGGCACGGGAACCATGTTTTTCGCCTTGTGTAGCATTGGATATGGTCCCTCGGTAGAATCCGCTATATCCATGAGCGCCGCTTGGTAACACAAGACTATTGTCCATTTCAAGTGAGCTATTCTGTAAATGTGCGCTGCCCGCAATAAATCCACCAGGGCCTCCCAGTGGGGCACGGGAATCATGTGTGTCGTTGAACTCCTTGTCACGCGTTGCGTGCATTACAGAACTCAATTCCTTTTTTACTGTATCCTGCATCATCTCCTTTAGTTCTCTGATCTCTGCTGCTTGGGAACTCATCTATTCCATAATTTTATGCATAATGCCTTGCACAAATACTAGAATCGGTTGATTCTCCATATTTTGGACCATTGTCTGCTCTTCATCGCTGCTGAGTGCCTCGTCAGTGCTCATTTTATTTTTTGTCAAAGGCGTCGATGTCGAAATGTCTTGCAAATTTTTTCCGTCGTGCAAATTCATTTCGCTTCAGTGATCTTTTTATACTTGAGCCAGGCAACTATGTGTGTATGTATTAAAGTCTGTATGTATTAAAGCCAAGCGAATATACATACATAGGAATGAATTTCACAATCCTTTGAAATTCTCTTGTGTTCATTGGTACCGGTGGTGTTTTATGTTTAATAAAAATGTTACGTGCCAAGCACTCGGGTTTATTACACGTTAATATAACCGCCCACTTTTCCACAAAGTCATTTCGTTCAAATTTGTATTTAATAAGAATAGTGAGCTTGGCGTTTAATAAAAAGTGTGGTGACCGCCAATTTTACAATACAACTCGCCAACTGTCATTTATGGATACAAATATATCTATATCTTATTCTATCTATTAATATATGTAATATAAAATATTAGAGTTAGAAGGCAAGCCTTATCATGGGTTCAGGGCCACAGAGCTAAAACGCACTTTAGAATGTCCCCCAGCACCTCCTCTCTAAAAAATCTTATATGCCCATATTTTTGCACATATATTGCAGGAATTGTCCCCCAAATACACATCAAATGTGGTATGTAGATAGCTTATGACCTCCCCCAAAGATATCCTTTGGATGAGGTCATGCGAAAGCTCTGCCAAATTTGGTGAGTCTAGCTTGAAGACAGTGGGGGATGTGCATTTCGCAATTTGCGGGGGCGGGAGTGGACGTGACCGGCAAAAATTTTCCCCCCAAAGTTTAAAGTAGGTAAACGTTTATCTACCTTCCAAATTTGGTGTAGGTATGGTTTTGTGCGATTTTGCGGCGACGTGGGACGGACCAGAACATTTTTTCTGTGACTTGTGGGGGAATTCCGTAGTGAAATATATCCCCAATTTGGTGACTCTAGCTTAAAAACTGTGGGAAACATATGCATTTCCGATTTTTTAGAGCTGGGGCGCTAGGCAGCGTTGTAGTTGGCGTAGTCGGAATATCATGGTCGTATTGTTTGGGAGAAGTCACCATACCATACAACCTTCTACATACCAAATTTAGTAACTCCAGATTGAAAATTATAGTAAGATTCACTTTTTAGAAGATTGCGATTTTAGGTGTTATTCAATTGGCACGCCCCCAGTGAGCGCATACTGAAATCCTTAAAACATTATCTGAAGCGGATACACACGAGTATATATTTAAAATATTTAGACAGGCAGACGGACATTGAACAAACTCAATGTATTTTTTTCACTTAGCCTAGACCGCCCTCTAGTCGGGACCGCCCGACTAAGAGATACCCTGAACCTCAAATTTTGACACATACTACACATTGGCTGAAGCACAAGCAATTTCTGTTTTCATGTGCACACATGCAGCCAAATGCAAAATGTTTTCTAGCGTTTTCCTTGGAATTTTTTTGCAATAGTAAAATTAAATTTTATCACAAAAATATCAAATGGCAGTGTGGCGCAGCCGTTAAGAGTTGTGCAGCTGAAGTCAAGGGGTGGCGGTTCGAGTCCCGCGGTGTGACAGTGTGAAATTAACCTTTTTTCTTTTTTATTTTTAATAATTATTATCAATATTTATCGTTTTTATGACAAAAGCAGAATTTTGTTAGTGTTTCCTTGAATTTTTTTTAAAGATAGTTAAGTTATTATATATCATGCGTGAATTAAATGGTAGTGTGGTGCAGTAGATAAGAGTTGTGCAGCTGAAGCTGCGGTTCGACTCCCGATGTGGTATATTTCTTTTTTTGTTGGTAATCAATTTTTTTTAAAATTTTTAACCACCTCAATACTCATTAAGTGCCGAGAGTTTGTGTGTATGTGTATGTGACTAGGGGATTCCCTGAACCCAGCACTTAAGGGTTCAGGGTATCCCCTAGTCGGGCGGTCCCGACTAGAGCAATCTTACTTGTTTAGTTTTGCATTGTCTATTTATTACATATATAGTGACATATTCACATTCACAATAATACAATTTTTTCTCTCTATAATTATATATTGCATCGTATAATGACTCATTATATGTATACCAATTGAACAAATGATAAGGCTCTAGTAGGGACCGGCCGACTAGGAGATACCCTGAACCCTGCGATTTGGCTTTACAAAACTTTCAACCCCTTTGCGTTCATACATACATGCACAAATTCACACACACACATACAGAAATGCACGCCGGACTCGGTAGCCGCTATGAGCCCCTACGATAGAAACTAATTCTTGATTTTCTTCTAAACTAAATGTATGATCGTTATAGAATTTTCAGAACTTAGTAAGAGCATTGAAATGTATGTTAATTAACAGATGTCGTTGAGATATATTTTCAATTCATAAATTATTGAGTTATATTTATTTGGCAACTATGCCTGTTGAAAATTATCATATATTAAAGCTTTCCCACGTAGTCCATGGTCTGGGGCAGCGACATCAACAGAATGCTGACTTGGCTCCTCGTTACCGCTCTACGTTTGTGCACTTGGAGCGTATACGCTTGGACACTTGGTGCGCGCATGCTGTTGTCAGATTTCGTTGATCGCTATGTTGCATCGTTAGCTACATTTTAGCGCACACTTCCGCTCTTGCGATACTTTGTGAATTGTTTGTGTTAACCTTTCCCCTGGTCAAATGAATGCTGTCCTCGGATTTCTGTAATGATAAAGTCAATACCTTGGCTAGCTCGGTTTGGCGTCTGATTTTCAAATGGTGGCGAACAAGACAGATGAGGTTTTTCATGCTCAATTCATGAATAGAAGCTAGACTGTACTGTTCAAATGGAACTTGTTCTCAAAAGTTAGCAGGTTGGTCCCGGCGATACGTTGGCCGATCCCGTTACTATCTGCGATGTTTATGGCTGCGTCATTGATAATAGTCATCCCTTCATCGATCACAGTAACCGAGTCCAAGTGGCCCGTTTGAGTGTTGCATTGCACGACAGTTCCAGATACAAGTTGTTGAGCACAGGTTGACATCTGCGATCTCTTGCAGAAAGTAGTACCCACTGCTGAATCACACTCGCTAACATCGAAGGTCTTCGTACCACACTCAGCGATCGTATTGCCTAATTCGAAATTTAAAATTCAGCTATCATGCTGGACTGGACTTGCAAACTTATTTTGGTTTTGGGAATTTAATAAGAAAATACAATAAATTTGCATTCTGAAATGTTTTGATGCTAGCTTTTTCTAAAATATCTGCCTCACTGGTATTCGTGAGATGTTCATTCGTTATTCGTTCATTAATATCAATATCATCCAGAATAGTAGGGCTTATCAAGTTTATTTTTGACAGAGTTATTGCGAGTATTAAATCTTCTAAATCTGTTATTATTATTATATTTTTTGCCAAAGTTATTTCGTACAAATGTTCCGTGTCCAGAAGTGTGGATATGTAGTTCGAGTGTGAGTAACCGCCATGGAACAAGTTTTGTAATTTGCAGCTATATCTGATGCTAAATGGCTGATCTTGGGGAAAAAGTAATCTCGAAGTATATGTTTCATATTTTCTTGCGCGACTCAGTGGGCTCTTTTATGTTCCATTGTCATAATCTGTCTCTGCTCAGTTTTATCGGTAATATCCATTACAAGATATTTGGTGTGCCTAAATGTGGTTGATGGAAATGATTCAACTAATTTATGTTGAATGGAAGCCAATATGGAAATTAGCAGAATATCGCATTTACGACATCTGCTTTAATTATATCTTGTAGTTTCTGTAAAACGGATCCGTGGTCTGAAAATCGGACAATGTGTCGTATTTTATTTTTAAAGAATTTAATAGTTATAAATGATGGAAAGTCTGATTTCTCAATTACTATTTTGTTCCTACTATTTAGTTCCTAAAACAGTTGACTGGTTTGTCTGTTGTATCTATCCTATAAGTGAGGGATTCCTCACTTTGAGCAGTGGCAACATCTGAATCAGGAAAATCTTCTAAGGCGTTAACAAGTTGTCGTGATAGAGCATCAGCAACGAAATTTTCCTTTCCTGCTTTAAAAAAAACATGTGCGTTGAGTTCATCCACAAACGCTTTCCACATTTTTAGCCTATGGTTACGGTTTTTCTCGGGCATAGTACTTGTTAAAGGTTGATGGTCAGTAAAATGTTTAATTTTCTGAGACCGTACAGATAATTTCGTAAATTTAGCAACCATCCAATTGCGAGGAGTTCTCTCTCGTTTGTTTTCATTGTTACTGCATTACCGCGTAGCGTACGAGAAATCATGGTAATTGGACGTTTATTTTGTGATAGCACGGCCCTAAGCTATGCCCCGAAACGTCTGTAGTGAAGTCAAGGGGTTGACTAAAATCAATATAACTGTAGTATATTTTTCAGTTTTTCAAAAGCTTTGAATTGTTCTGTTGTCACGTCAAGCTTGACCTTTTTGAATTGTTGGCACCTAGTTTGCCACTTTCACCCTTTAAGATGTCGGTTAAAGGTCTTGCGATCGTAGCAAAGCGCTTTACGAAGCATCTATAGAAGCTTGATAATCCCAAAAATTATCTGATATTAAACACCTTACTTTTTACGGGTTTTTTTTCATGAATTTAATTAACTTACTAATTTTAATAAAAAAAAACAGAATCAGATTTTCGCAACTGAACTTATTGTTTCATTCCTTAAAATCACCCTGATAACACTAACCTTTTGTTTGTTTTCAAGTTTATTATTTTTATTCTTTATTATTAGCGGAATAAACGTCTCACTTACATGAACATTTTGTTATTAAAATTTCCCTGTACTGTCAATAAGTCGTAGAGGTCGTAAGATTTCGCTATCCGTTTCGCACTTCTTGAACGAGTATAAAAATAAAAAATATAAATAAAATTCCACGCAAAAATTTCTTGCGCGGGCTTGAACCATCTCACTTTATCTAACATCTTACTTCAGTTGAGCATCTCTGACCGGCTGCGCCACACCAGGATTTGAGGATGGAGACTTAAACTTTCCGACTTAAGATTCTCCTAATCCATATGCCTACCATGTATAACACTTTTTATATACTTTATAAATATATAAATATATATATATATGTTTTTATATAATGGAATAGAAATGGTTTTCTTACCATATCTCGGAGACTAGAAGAGCAAGAGTGTAAAATTTAAATAATTTATTAACTAATTTATATATATATAATGTATAACTTTCTATATTCATACTTGCTTTATTTATTATTTATGTTTATTTCTTTATTTTGTTATACGTCCATTGCTGGCAGTTGTTGTTTTTACTGTTTGTTATTTTATTTAGTTTTCACGCACTCCCATTGCACCTCTGTCACATCGTTCGGCTATTCGTTGTTGTTTTTTGTTTAATTTTCGCGAGTCTCGCGCCACTTTACCGTTTCTCTTCCACTGATTCCTTTTCGTATGTGCGTTCGTTAATTTTTCCATTACATAACGGATCATGTGCCCTTTACACTAACTAAGTCGGCTTTCAGGCCTATTAATTATTGCCTTATATTTTTTTTTAACTAGTGAGTCTTTAGGCCACGTTAATGCCACGCCCCTTTTGTGTGTCAGTGTTTTCGTCAGGACGCCACTTGTTATGTAGTGTTTTAGGCCAGGGTACAGTTTTCAGTCTCATCAGGTCCAGCCTTACAAGAAATTAATCAAAATGGTGAGACACTAAATTGAAACAGGCGTGGTTGTGTAGAAACGAGGGTGGGAAAAAGTTTCGTTTTAGTTAGGTCAAGTTATATTACTAAACCGAGGTTGACGCCGCCGACGTCTATGAGTATTAATTTTTGTCGAGCTCGTGCGCTCGGGGCTTTAATGCGAGCTATCGTTCAGGCTGTCACCACGTTCAATATTGACACAAAGCTCACTAAGCCGATGCTGGCACCGCCAACATCTACGAATGTTAATATTAGTCCGTTCGTAGCCGTGGTCGATACCAGCAACGAAATTTATGAAGTCGAGGGTGGTGCCGCCGTTGTCTACAGGGGTTAATATTAATTCAACACAAATTAAATGTTAAATTAATTTAACCTTTCTTTATTTACCATTTGCTTTGTTCTCGTCTACTTATATGGCCTTGCCGCACTGACTCTGTGCTCTACTTACGATCCTATTATTTCTCCGTCACTGGGTTCGTTCTTCGCTTGGCGACCGTATACTTGAATATTTACGTCTACTTACTATCGCTGTCGATCTGGACTCTTCGTCATGGTCCCTCACGATTTACTATCAAGCTCGTGAGCTCGTTCACAGTGATATCCCGGTGTACGGTTATTCCGTAGTGCACGTAGAGCACGGTCCACCCGAAGGGCAGATTTACCCGTGGACCGTGTTCCTCGCATCCCGTGGTTCGTGTCCGCTCCTCTCAGCATCCCTCCTCCCGGCTCCTGTCTGTGCTCCGGCGATGATACGATGCGTTCGGCCATCTCTTCTATGTCGGCGCTCCATTCTTCTACTCCTTCGAAAAGGTTACCGACATTCTTTGAGCTCGTCCGTCTCTCCTCGACACGATGTCCAATGGTACCAACGGTACCAATGGCTTGTTGGTACCAGTGTCGACGTGCCGGTTAGAAGGCCGACAACTACCATTCCCCGTGGTTATGTTTAAGGAGGCCAGAAGTGATGGGACGTGGCGATCTCCGAGTCGGTCGGCATTCCTCCGATGTACGCATCATCACGTGCATCTCGGTTCTGTCCACCTACTGAAACGTGATGTACCCTTCGTAAACTTCTACGAAGCGTACCTGGTTCACGTACACGTGGTGCTCGTATGCTGGCGGTGGAGGCGCGACGTGCTGGCGTCTACAAAACAATGGGCGTCGTGATACTGTTGACGCTGGTGAAATTGCGGAGCCGGCTTGATATCTCGATCGTCCTCCTCATCGTCGTCTTCGACCGTGTACTTTGTTCTCTGGTCCCTACGAGCCCATGGTTTATTGAACGATGCGTTTCCCTCCGCTGCGTAGCCGTGGTACTCGTAGCGCACGTCTGACTGGGGATTCTGTGGAGTATAAACGATGTACCTATTACTAAGTTAACTTAGGGTCCCTACACCTGACAGTGTAATTTACACACGGGCTTCTACTATTATAATCAGCGTTTGTTAGAATTAATGGAATGGTTTGAGTTGGGCGATGTTGGATGTAGGATTGTTGCTGTGGGATATTAGTACCTCGCGCTCACCCGATCCCGAACTAGGTAGTGCCGGCAAGTGATTCCCTGCACGGATCTTTGGAAAAATTCATTGTTGAGTATCCGTTTCGTGCCCCACTGCTGCAGAATTTCGCTCGCGGATTAGGGCATGGTGCAAAATGGCCACCTTGTCTACAGATGCAGCAAGCCGAACGTGCATTATACTGGAATCCGCTCTCTAGCCCTTTTTATTCGCTTTGTTGTTACCACCCGATACAAAAAGGGGGTGAACTAGGGCTTTTGCCTTCGCTCGCGATCAGCGGAACAGATTATGGACTGCTGTTCGGCTTTGTTCCGGATTGGCTACAGCTTGATTTTGGTAGTTTCGAAAAAGTGGTATGATTGTTCCGTGACTACTCGAGATCCTGACGCATTACGCCCTCGTATTTCACATGACATGGTTCAAGGCAGTCGCTCCAAATCTATGTCGTACGTGAGGGCGCGCTCTTCAATTGTCTCCAAAAACGCGATTGACCTCTTATTTCAGGGGAGATATGGCGAGCTTCCCTAGCAGTACTCATGCCATGTGGTCGATCTTTCCCTACACCCTGGTCTACTCGGGCCGTTGACCTATATCCGGGTCTGCGCTCGCGGGAATAGTCAGCGTTACATGCGCGAACTCCGCAGGATGGGAAGTGCCAGGCTGAGCGCTGACCTGCCAACATGCAGCTTTGGAGTCAGACTAGGATTTCGTCCGACGTTCGGATTCCGAAGCGTAAATCGTGACCCGTGACTCGGCGACCTTCGCATATTGGCCTTCTTGTTCGGCCAACCGAGTCCACATTTCCGTCAGGTGCAACCCCCTGGACATGAAGTTGGCTATTCTTTGGCGCAGATCCTCTTCGCGTGTTTCCTTACTCATATTGAATTAGAGCCTGTAACTCCTTACCCGCATTCCGCAACGGACTCGTTTGATGTTGGCGCTTTCTCTTCTGCTGAGCTGCGTCTGGCATTCACGACACTTCGTTTCTGACTTGGATTATAAAGCAAAAACAGATACCAACATGCAAGTCAAAAATCAATGTGCAGAGCGATACCTAAAACATTCTCCACTACGAATTCCGGAAAATTTCATGGGCTCTTCTTGGATGAGTTTGCGTATTTTTTGTAGCCACGTGTACCTTGAGAGATCTTCTGGGCGAGTTGTAAAATATCCTAGGTTGGCAGGAAAATGCATCAGCGACAATTGTTGGAATGCCAAAATGGTACCGTTGGAGTTCCAAAGCCCGTCGATCGATACCTGTTGGGAGTTCAGCCATTTTAACGCGAGGTGACGCCACCCTTACGCTGGAAATCTTTTAGTGAAATCAAGAGAGGCGAGGACCGAGGCCTTTATCAACCTGTCGAGTGCCGCTTGTTGTTCTTTGTTTCAAATTGATTTCGTTTCCTTTCCGAGTAAACTCGTAATTGGTTGAAAGACTTCCGCAGACTTCGGTATGAATCGCCGATACCACGATACGATACGATGCGATACCCAAACATCGTTCCTTTAATGTGGTCAAATGTGCTAATTTCCTCACCTGAGATATTCTCTTGATCAGTATGGATTCCCACCCGGAACCTTTGGCCAAGGGCACCTGATAATACCCAGTCTTAAGATACAAGGTAGAAATCGAGCTTTGCGCAGTTGTTCTAGGATACGGTTAATCTGTGGCAGAGGGTATTTATCAAGGGGTATTTATGCTGCCGGTCGTCGAATCACAATGATTGGTGAATTGTGCGGACTCTTTGATGGCTCTATACGGTCGTCTCTTAGTACCTCGTCCACCTCGTTGTTTATTATCCTCTGCATTGACAATTTTTTGGGTTGCCTTTTTCGGATATTAACGTTACATTACTGACTTATTATCTGGTTACCATCCAGCGTACAAGTAGGAGCTCCGTTAGTATAGGGGGTGCTACTGTTAACAGTCGTTGTGGTCTCTTGCTTTTCCTAGATGGTTGGTTTTTGCACGTTACTGAGTCCAAATCATCGGCCCACGAACGATTATGGCGTCTGTTAGTGGCTTAAGGGTTAACCGCAAATACGCTTGCTGTACAACCTTGTGTTCGGTTTCCGTAGTTTTTGCTGACTGTGAGTTTCTGGCCTATACGATATCTACAAAGTTGGCGGGCTTAGTGTGGATAATTGTACAGTGAGGTGGCATTGGTGTAACTACGTTGGTGTAACTACGTGGCTAGTAAGGCGACCTTACTTGTGATAGTTCATAAAAAAAACCAAAAGAGTGGTCCATAACTTGTAGGTACAAATGGAATTTTTTTTAACCAATCTTTAAAGGAGTTATCTACCTTCCAAATTTGGTGACCCAACTTCAGCGGCACAACGCTTACGTCATTATATTTTGCTGTGAGAAAACTCCACTTAACTTTTTATACAAATATTCTACAAAATCACACACAATATTTCAAAAAATAACAGTAAATGCTAAAAAAAAAATCGAAAAGATGTTTTAAAAGAACACCTAAACATTTTCGTTTTTACCTTCAGTTTTTCTTCACCGATCTTGATGAAACTGTGTGCGGTAAAGTTTTTTAATAATATAGTACGTCCAGATATTCATTTGAAAAAAAAATTGGTAACCTTAGCTTTCATAGTATATGAAATATTTACAAAATATTAAAAAACGGTGTGGGTTATCGATAATTTGAAATGCACTTGATCTGCGCGTGCTATGAACGAGTAACTATATATAAAAGTTTAAGTCTCCACCTCTTACATTTTCCAAAATCAACAAGTTCATACAGATAGATTCTGATAAGGAATATATGTACATTATTGATATGATATGATATGACGTTATGGATATGACTCCTTCTGCCCTTTAGATACTTTTACACAAATCCATTATACTCTCTTTACCAATTTAATGGGTTCGGGGAATAAAAATAAAAGTACTTTTTTCCCCAATTGCACAATATTCCTTCCCTTACTTGCTGGAACTGAATAACAATGTTTACGGCTTAACTAGTCTCAGCCAGGAAGAGAGCACGAAATATCCTGCCGAGCTGCGCAGTCACTTACTCGTGCCCTTTTGTGTTCCCCTTCTGCTGCAAATTCCGAAACTCAACTCCTCTTTGGCCACTGCTTAGGTTACGCTCAGACTCCCTATTATCGAAGCTTGGTGCAAACGCGGATGGCTCGCAGCTGAAATAAAATATCCTGTTTCGACACAATTGTTCAGGGAGGGCAGTATCGCTGCTTAGAATTGGTATATATATGGGAGTCTGCTGGTTCGAACGGTTTCGGGTTTTCTGAGCGCTCTCTATCTCTCTCTGCTCACTCGATTGTCGTTGCTGTAATCACTAAGCTTTGAGTGTATGCTTTGCGCGAGTGTTTATTGCTCGACTCCTTTTGCCGTAGTTCGTTGCTGCTTTCGCTGAGTTTTCAGCGCATGTTACCTGAGCAATCCATTGCTGTATTTCATGTGCTTTAAGCGGAGCTTAAGTCGTTTCTTCTGTATATGAGCTTTTGATTGTATGTTCTCTGAGCACTAAAAAAATCCTTTGCAGCTGCGGATCAGTTTTCTCTTTGCCGTTTTTCGTTGTTTCTATCATTCAGGTTTAAAGGTTATTCAAACATTATTTTCTCACTTCATCGTCCTATCATTTTCAAATAAAATTATCTCTTAACTCGCCGTGGCCAGGATTCTGTTTACAAAAAGAACTTCGTCGGGTAGAACTTGGGTGAGAGAAGAACGACTTCGTCTCAAGCATAAAAATGTCTTTAAGGGACTTTACTCTGTCGGCAGCCAAGCAGTTATTGACGAGGAGTCCAATTTTGTCGCGGAAATTGGGTGAAAGAAATATGACTTTGTCTCGGTTTGTCGGAGTTGCCAAGAACCTTACCCCTGCCAATATTTTTAGATTAGAACTACATTGTTTCCGACTCCAGCCACGCAGCAGGAGAGCTTCGTCTTGGGATTCTATCGCCATAGTGAGAACTTAATCGACTGCCTCATCGTTGGGTTCGACATCGGCCACAACATCTGATTTATATACCACCATGGTGACTGAGATCAGACCAAATTTCAGCTCTTCGTCATCGGCCATAATAAAGTTGGGTAACAGGAATTTTTTGTTTAGCGTTATCACCGCCCTCTTCACATCTTCTACCTTGACTACATTCATATACAGAGTGGGAAGATTTGGGTTGCCGCGGTGCAGCATATGTAGCATGTGATCCGGCTCGTTATTGGATAAATGCATCCAGAGTTGAGCGCGGGGTTTTAACGGGGTCGACCTTCCAGTCAACTGCAACCAACTTGACGACCTTTCGCCGTCGCAGTTTATTACTTCTACTGTATACTGGTACAATCTTACGTCTTTCAGCAGTTGGAGTCGGCGGGTTACCAAGGCCACTTCCACTGATTTCTGAAAACTCTTCTGTCTGTATGTCTACATGTTTAACCCGTATGAGGATCCTATCCTTAGCAATCTGAGCTAAATATTTCCACGGGCTGACTCGTTATCTCTTCGTGGATGGAGCAGGGACTCCCCGCAAGCGCTGAATTTTAGGGTGCATCTTCGCAACCGTCTGTCCGTCGAGTTTGTTTTTAGCTGTCGTCGCGACAGGTTTCTACATAGCACGTGTATCTAGCAAATTATATAGCGGTAAACGAGTTAAAAAGCATTTTTGTTGTTTTGGTTTTCTGAGCGCATTGTGAACGCAGGTGTTTATTGTGGTAAACAATAAAACTTGAGTACCTAGGCAATAAAAACATAGCGGTAAACGGTGTTCGAGTGTCGTAGTCGCAAGCGGTGTAAGCGGTACACCCGATAAGTGTACAAGCAAGCAGTACCGAAGTAATAACAAAGCAGTAAACCAAACTGTTTGTACCAGAACTTTCGTGGATCGGAAACTAAAGTGGCGCAGTGAGCAGTGTATTTTATGAGTTTCGCGGAGCGCACGTCAAGAACTTCAAAAAGCAGTACAAATATTGCAAGCAGTCCACAGAGAGCAGCCAGCAGTGCAATTTTTCGCCCAGCATCCTTAACAGAGGGCGCCACTATCATGAGCGGCAGAAGCCGTTCTGGTAGCGAAGTTCGTATGGCCAGCGTTGTAGCGGAGTCCAGCGCGGAGTCATCTGCATGACCACTAGGAAGAAAAAGGGGTGAAGTCGAGTTACTGCGGCTCCGATTGCAATGGTGGACGATTCTGTCAATGTCAAGAGGCTGGCGCTAGATAGCGTACCTCTCATCGCCCACGACGCTGTGCACCAGCCAAAGAAGAGGAATGCGAATGCTGCCGATAACAGTCGCCCTGCCGCTGAGAGTGTCCCTTCTGTTCAAGAAGAACTACAAGGATCAGATGACGGCAGCAGCGATTAATAAAGCGGTTCATTTGGAGGCGAAGCCTTGGTCAGTCACGGATGGCCCCGGCGTGGCGATTAAACGGTGGCGATACTTGAGAAGACCGGTCGGGCTTAGATCAAGTGGTTCCCTTACCGATAGCTGTCGATCGTGCCAACCTAATCTTGCCAAAAATAAGTCGGCTTTGGCCACAGGTGTCTCAATGCCAATTTAAGGAGAATGTTTGCCGACAGTGCGGCCAGACTGACCATGTTGCAGCCAAATGCCAGAAGCTGATGGATTGATTAAAATGGCTACCCTCAGGGCATTTCATGTTCTCTGGATCATACCCGATTAACGGAGCGCCGTTTGCTAGGGTGCAAGCTAGAAATAAATGTTGAGCTTCCCCAAGCAAACCGTGGACGGTGCCGCACTGCGGGCTTCGATATCGGTGTATGTGACCTCGGCCACTCGTTTGCTCTGCTGCAGCCCTATGTGGACAAGGCCGGACGGATCACGGGATTCTCAGCCGTGATGCGTACATTCGGAAACCGCACTGTTAAGGGCTGGAAGAAGCGCTGCCTGGGCTGCACGGCATCACAGATGGTATCTGCAAGGCGGTATAGCGTGTCATCCTTGACGACTTTACAGCGTTACATTGCCGCTGCGTGACAGAGGGATACTTCCCCCTTGAGTGGCTGTGCCCACGTGTAGTCGCGCTCCTCAAGGGCCTAGACGAGGATAGGCGCGATCAAGCTTCCTATCGGAGCATCTGCCTAATGCCAGTGTTTGGCAAAGTGCTCCCGGATGGAAATAGATGACAATTCGGCAATCGACCTGGACGCAATGTCGACGACGCCCGTCAGCACGTGCCGCCAGCCAGGCGGTATACGTACTTGGTCTTGGACTTTAAAGGCGCCTTCGACAACATCGAGTGGAGTGCTGTGATGCGCCGCTTGATCTATGCGGGATGCCAAGAAGCCAACTTGTGGAGAAGTTTCTTCTGCGGCAGAAAAGCCAGGATGACCAGCAGAGTAGGTGAGGTGCATGTTGAGGTCAACAGTGGCTGTCCTCAAGGATCCATAAGCGGGTCATCTGGAACACCGTGATGGCTATCCTGCTTCAACGCCTGGCCTGCATGAGCACGTTTGGCACATATGCCAATGACCTGAAGCCTCGAAAGCTGAACTCGAGCAACCGAGCTGATGTCCGTCGTGGAAGCCTAAAAAGCAGAAGTCAGGGTCTCGATTTGTCGCATATTCATGCGATGCGCCTCGGCCTCGAATGTCTCACCAAGCCTTAATTGATAGTGGGGTGGCAACTCTGCCATGCTACGCCGCCTGAGCACTTTCATCTGAAAGCAACCGCGGCTACGAAGGGTTACCAAGCCTTAATTGTTAGTGGTACTCGTGCCATGCCAGGCAGTCTGACGAGAGCACATTAACTTGGGGAACGAAGCCCCAGGGGCAAGTCGATGGGTTACCCATTGCATGGTTTCGGTAACAGAACAGGGTAGCAGCTTCGGTTGCGGACAGCTGACGAAAGCTGTTAATTTGGTACCACAGGTAATCAGGAGCCTGCGGAACTTGTTCAGTCAACATTTTTTGGTTGCGGGCCTTCGGGAAGTATTTTGGTGATTGTTTACACAAATGTGGGTAGAGTCCTTGAGCTCGGCGTGGAGTTGCATTGTTCAACCAGTTGCTGTACCCTTAGACCAGCAGAGGTTTAGAAAGGCCAAGGGGAAATGTCTTGTCCATGCATGCTTTCAAATTGTTACAAGTGGCAACGATTTGATTCGGCTCGCTGTACTATTTAACACATATGAGTCACAAACGTGTACCGTGGTAGAAAGCCCCCACAGGGTCAACGCCAAGTTGAACAAATCTTGACTTTCTGTCTGTCCGTCCGTCTGAA
This sequence comes from Drosophila nigromelanica, assembly GCA_004149465.1. Taxonomy (NCBI): domain Eukaryota; kingdom Metazoa; phylum Arthropoda; class Insecta; order Diptera; family Drosophilidae; genus Drosophila; species Drosophila nigromelanica. The sequence goes on along the minus strand of SCDS01000984.1, from coordinate 24,079 downwards.
TGAACTTGTTGATTTTGGAAAATATAAGAGTTAAAGACTGTACTTTTCGAATATAAACTCGTTGGTAGCACGCGCAGGTTGAGATTATTTTAAATGATCGATAATTCCGATAATCGAAAAAAAATCTATAACTTCAAATTATTCGAGCTTTTTCTATCATCCTAAGAGAGCTAAGGTGATCATATCACATACAAACTCAATTGCAAATTTTCATTAAGATCTGTGAAGAAACATTAAAGTTATAAAATAAAACGTTTAATCGATTTTAAACAAACTTGACACATCAATTTTGAGCAAACGCAGGCAATTTTAATATTCATGTTAACGTATACAAACTCATCTACAAACTTTTTCAAAATATTTTCTTGGAGTTTTGTTTGCGCTTATTTACGATTGTGTAGCATAAGTTAAGTTGAGCTTTGCGAGATCGGACTAAATCATTTGAACAACATTTAAAACAATTTTTTGGGAAATTGGACAAAAGTTAAACTAACTAAATTTCTTACTTATTTTAGCCATTAAGCCCCAAGCAGAATTACTATTCTCGCCAATGGTATCTCTAACTATTGGATTAACTCTGGCAGTGTTTATTGCAACTTTTGCTATTATACTCGCTCTCCGAATTCCATGCGCCGCCACTTCAAGGAGGCGACAAAAAGTGGTATCTAATGGCAATGAGTCTAGAGATGTATCGCCCGGCCCAAGCGACCAAAGCATAAGTAAAGATATGGACGAAAACGACGAGAGAAACCCAGATGTAGTTCCTGAAATTATTGATTATAATGAACAAGTAAGTTTAAGGAAATATATTTTTAATATAATCCTTTTTTAATTAACATTACTTTGATTTATTAGTTATATTAACCAAATATAGTTAGATATCCGATGAATTCCGCTCAAAAATCGCAAAATCGATTGTTCCAGAATCCCTCAATTGAAAATAATTCTTAATTATTCAAAAATATATTTAAGCACTCATAACAATTGAATAGCAATAATTTCCAAACCAACGATCTTATATATTGAACAATCTAGAATTTACTGCATGTATTGCAAAAGTAACGGAAGCAATGTGAACGCCCCCTTAAAAGTCAATTCAAGAATTGCAGATTTTGCAATTCAGCAAATCGAGGTATAAAGCTCGTCTAAGCCTTTTAAACTGTAAACTGTATGTAAGCTTCACATTGTTTTCTGTTTATACAGGGAAGGACAGGCAGGCTCTCATGGGTAAATCGACTCGGCTACTGATGCTGAAACAAAGCCATTATTATATGGTATAAATGGTGTAAGGTATTGCCTGAACGAACTGCAGCTGTTAGACATATGTTTGAAATATGAGGTAATACATACATTGAGCGAGCGGATGCTGACTTTCCAAGCCTCGAGGAAAAAAAGTCTTGTGTGGTATCTTGTGACGCTGGCCTTCAGTGGCTGCCTAGATAGCAGGTCACAACATTTAGCTTTTTAGCTTCTAGCTGTAGTGTACGTTGAACTGGAAATGCTGAAAAGTCAGAGTTCAGCCCGCGATTCTGTGTGTGGTGTGGAATGTGATGCACGCGGAATGTAGACCAAGTGGTATACCTCGATGGAACAGCCTTAAAACGTGAATGTCGTATACTGCTTACTATCGTCAGCCATCAAATACCGCCAACTCTTTCTGCAAAAATTTCTGCAATGCCGGCGCCTGGTCTACTAAAAGATGTCGCGGATCTTTTCTAGAAAGCCTTATTCTCTAGTAGTGGTGCATCACTCAGCCCAGTCGGACTGTAAAATTGTTTGTAAAACTCTTCCGAGTTAGTCGTGGCTGCCGTCCCGCTTAACTTTGTGCTACAACCTACTCTCGAGCCAAAGGTGCAATAAAAATCCATGCCCAGGATCATCTAATACAACAGGAAGCCAAAACAAGCATCGACTTATCCACTTTGCGCACAGCCAGTCGACATTCACATTTAGTGCTGACTTAACCTCAAGGGACGATCCATCCGCCAGTCGTACACATGTTTGGTCTCATACATTTTGCCGCGCATCAGCATCCTTTGAAAACTCTTTTTACAGCGTATAGCGCCCGTATGGATTGGGATCGAAATCTATTGTAGCTAAGATTCGGCCGCCATCGATACGCAATGGACCATGTAAAAAAAAACAATTAACGACTTTTCCGCGCCCATGTAATGACATTATTTATTAATTAGGCGGCGTTTAAGATATTTGTCATTGAAATAAAAACAAGACGGTAATAGAACAAATTTGAAAGCTATACACCTTTTTGATTATTTAGTTGATTTTTTTGCGAAATCTTCTACTAAATTCGGACTATAAAGTCTCAGCATTACCGGTCCTCTAATCTATAGATAAATGGTCATAAATCAATTAGAAATGATAGATATCAATAAATGTTTATTGAAAATATAATTTACTATTTGCTTCGTATGGTATTATATGTTATTTTAGTCTTGAAATAAAGAAAAAGTAAAGTAAAAATAGCTCAAGTATCTCCTCATCTGCTCACGGTATTGAAATCACATTCTTGTATGAGACCCCAGACGTATTTTTCCATCATGTTCTGATTTCACACACCCTGCTTACGTCGCTCCGCAGATTTTAGTTTGTGGTAAAATCGTTCTCCGTGTTCATAGCTAAGCTCCCCTAAGTTGGACGGAAAAAAGTTCAAGTGGGAATGCAGGAAATGGGTTTTTAGAGAAATTTGCCCCAATGCTTAATTATATTTTGTATTTGTTGACGATAACAATATAATCCGCACTTTTGTTGTTGCTTAAAAAGTTGCAGTGCACTTGTCGGAATGAGTTATAATGCCAATTTTTTTCAAAGCGTAATCGTATAACTCAGAACCATTAAAAAATTTATATTCATATATCATACGTCTTGAAAGTGAAAAAGGAAGCCTAAAACAAAAAAAAAACTGTTAGTATTTTTGATAAGATTTAGTGATTTCATACTAGTTATGTGGTACTTACTCCTGTATTCGTCAAAGCTTCGTGTAATGAAGAAGCTTTATCCGGTGTTTTCAGTGCTAAGAGCGATTTCAGGGGAAGCTAAAAGCCACGAGAAGATAATTGCGGATAAATATATTTGTTATCTTATTCAACACTGAGAAACATGATAATCAGTATTTTTCTATATCATACGTCTTGGAAATGGAAAATTAACAAGTGAGAACACTCTAGTTGGGACCGCCCTACTAAGAGATACCCTGAAACGGCGATCTGTCTTTACAATCATTTCAACCCCTTTCCATATATACATCAATTCACAAATTCACACAATTGCACGCCGCACTCACTTTAGACAGAATTGAATTACTTCTAAGCTACGCGTATGATCGTTATGAAATTTTCAGAACATAGTAATAGCATTGAAATGTATGTACAAACCAACTCGCAAGTGTGTACTATTTGATTTGCGGTTTTTTTGGTGTTATCAATATTATTGTAATGTATGTAAAAATCCATTCGAAAGTCTGTAGTATTTAAATTGGGGTTTTTTTTTATTTTTCAATAATTGGGGCGATTGGGGGAGGTATCTAAATCCAAATTACACGAGCACAACCCACCAAACTTCGAGCCTCTAGCTCTTAAAGTCTCCGTAAGAAAAATAAAGTTTAAAAATAGATTTACATAGATATTAATGAAACGGAACAAAATATCGTAGAAAACCAGGTAAACTTGCTCTGCGTATAGATTAGAAGAATCTAAAGTCGAAAAGTGTAGGTCTTTAAAGTTTCCGAGATCGATTCGTTCATACAGACTGACAGGGCTAAATTAACTCGGTTCGTCGTTCTGATCAAGAATGAATACGCTAAGCGTATGCTCGTTATGAAATTTTGAGGACATAGTAAGAGCATTGAAATTTACAAACCAAGTCGCAAATGTGTAGTATTTGATTTGCGGATTTTGGTGTTATCAATATTATTGAAATATATATAAATATCAATTCGAACATCTTTATTTGAATTGGGGTTTTTTTTAAATTATTTTTCGATAATTGGGGCGATTAGGCGAAATATTAAAATCTACGTCTGCTTTACACGAGCACAACGCGTCAAATTTCGTGCTTCTATTTCTTAAAGTTTCCGTAAGAAAAACAAAGTTTGAAATTGATTTACATAGATATTAATTAAATGGGAAAAATATCGAAGAAAAAAGATAAACTTGCTCTGCGTATGGATAAGGCGAATCTCAAGTCGAAATTGTAAGTCTCTAAAGTTTCTGAGATCGCAGCGTTCATACAGACGTACAGACGGACATGCCTAAATCAACTCAGCTCGTCGTCCTGATCAAGAATAAATATACTTTATGGGGTAGGAAATTCTGTCTTCTGCCTATAACATACATTGCAAAAAACCATTTTACACTTTTTACCCGTCGGGGCCGCCCGACTATGAGATACCCTGAACCCTTCGATCTGTTTTTATAAACATTTTAACCTACTTGCATTCATACATACATACACACATTCACACACACATACACAAATGCACGCCGCACTCACATCACTCGGTAGCTACGCTTTCACCCCACTAAAGAAACTAAGTCCTTGAGCTAGAGAGCTAGAGGTAGAGTCACCAAATTTGGGATATATTTTACTGAATTGCTCTCCCAAATATCACAAAAACAATGTTTGGCCACGCCTTCTCCCGCCTCCGTAATCGCAAAAGCCGATATATCTGACAGCTCCATTTGGAAAACAAATTTTGGGATATAAAGAAATAATTTTTCGGGCACGACCCCTCCCTTCCCTTTCCTATATTTCGTACAGTTTTATGTCTAGTGTCAGCAAACTTGAAACGTTAATAACCTTTAACCTTTAAATAACTGTAAAGTTTTTATATGTCGTACAGTTTTAAAACCAGAGTCAAATTTGGTATGTAGATAATGATTGCGACTTTGACATTCCGGCAACGACCACTTTAATACCCCCAGCGCTACTGCCGAAAAAATTGGAATGGCTATATCTGCCACAGTTTTTGAGGTACTTTCGCCAAATTTTACCTACACATTACTGAGAGGTTTCTCCTTTCACCTCCCGCCGCCTGTATTTGTTTTGATTAACCACTCCGTGCAAACCAAATTCAGTGACAAGCTTATGCTATTTAATTAATTCATTTAATTTATTTATAAATAAATCAATGACTTAACGAATGAGCGACTAACCAGTAGGTCCAAAGTATATCGATTGTATATCGACCGATTAAATAAGTTCATTAGTTCTTTTGAGCGACGCCACAACCATTTTGTTCATATAAAGCGTAGAGGTCGATATACACTTATATAAAGCATTTAATTCGTGACTAAGAAACGTAAAGCGCACAGGAGCCTTATATGATTATAATCCGCCTATTTCACAACGGGGCCAAGGCATCCGCCAGTGCTAATTGGTTTGTACTATTTTGACGTCGCAGACTGCTACTGCACATAGTTATATTTTTATGTAAGACATCTTCTAGGTTCGGTATGTGTCTCAAATGTCCAAAAAATCTGATTCGACAAGGCATCATATATTAGCCAATAAACTTAAAGAGAACTCAAATCTACGTCTCAAAATGCGCGGCTGCCAAAAACTGCCAAGTGACCACTGTTGTATAGCTGAGACTTTGTGCCCAACTTCTTACTCTCCCGCGGGAGCACGAGGACTTGCACCACAAGCAAATTACTAGGCTGACGCTTTATGGTATTGCAGAATTACTTAAACAAGTATCGGAATTCGATCGTCGTTCCGATCGTCGACCGGCCTGCTGATATCGTTGGGCATCGCTGTATAAAGAGTGCGTAGTAACATTATTAAGTGGTGCACTTGCTTGCAATGGCTTGATTCACACTACTATTGTTAAAATTATATTTTTGAATAATTTCATTAGGTTTAAAATCAATAATAATGATCGTTGAGCCTTTCCTTTAAGCTTTATCTACCCTTATTATTTTTGTCACGCATGATTAGGAGAGCACAACAACCCACATTCACTTGTCTTTGGCATGGTCAAGGAAGCCGTACCAAGGAAGAGCGTACTCTCGAACATTCACGTGTTCATTACATAGTACATGGCTTGAGTAAAGCAGGTCATTCATATGGAAAACAAAGAAAAACAAAAGCAGTATTATCTGTTTGCGAACACGACAAACATTCCGTCGAACCGAGCCAAGTACACGACAATGATATTCTCGCCCTATAGAATCTCTGGCTGCATCGTATCGAGCGTGATGCATGAGGGCCCTCAAGTAAATCAGGAAGTTTCACAAAATATTGGGTGGCAAGAAAAATTCCGAGGTACTCTCGCCCTTTGAACCAAATGCCCCACTTCCTGGCCCGTTCACGCACGACTATATTTTTGACTACTGATGGGGCTGCGAGATAGCGGCTTCGGCAGCGAGAGATGGATGAGTGCTTGACGGCATCTCTTCTAAGCCGCCACACTTGCCATTAGGGCCTCGGTCTACCTATATATGGGAATATTCAATCTTTGTCTAAGACTTAGGGGCTTATATCTTCTATCTCCCCTCAGCCTTATGGTACATTTTTATATTCGATCAGGAAGACTAGCATATTAGGTTTTGAGCAATGTCTGGCTTGCTGTCCGTTCGACCGGCCCTATTGAAGATATAGACTGGAAACTTTTGATATAGCTAGATAGCTATCTGCTTCAATCAAAATTTTTCCCACTAGGAATGTGGAAAATCGATAACATGTCGATACACCTGAAATCGGTGCTGAACTAAGGGCCCTATATAATTCTAGGATTTCAAGAAATAAATACATGATGCTGAGAGCCAGAGTCCAACAGAGCACGACATGGTATTAATGTGCGTGTTTTTTTTTTACAAGTACCATAGCAGTAGCTAATAGGACATCACGACGGCAGCCCAAAATAACACTCTACACTACACTTTATCAACAATCACGGTCGCACGCTACCTAACAGTGCCGGCAAGAAGCACAGAAGCACGCCACCTAACAGTGTCGGGTGCTATAAACGTAACTATCACAAACATATGTATATAATACAAACTTATACGCTACAATCGTATATGCTACATATTTAACTTCTACAACACACAAAGATAAAAAAGTCACTGCACACTTTTTGCGCAATAGAATATTGAAGATTATATTGGATATTACGGCCGACTAAAAGATACATTGATCCTAAAAGACCATTTAAATTGATGTATAAACAAAGTTAGAAATACTTGCTTTACGGCTTTTATTTCCTTTTTAGAGATTTTGGGGAAAGAATTCAAAAACCAATGTATGTATTCATTACAGAAAGAAAACCAATAGCTTCCATCAAGTTTGCATCACAACTTTAGAGGTCTTTAATCTAAACTCACTAATATCTATATAAAAAGTGTTTCCTTCAATTTTAACATAACTGCTTTTAAGGAAACGTGGTTAAAACAGGACATTTCAGTATTTCGGTACTTTTTTTTTTTAAATATAGTTACTATAAATGCAGTTGAGTCTCTCGTGCTGGCGGAGGTGTCCTTATAGCAGTTGAGTCCGCTTTTTTGCTTGAAAATTTTCAGACATTCGACTTGGCCATTGATCTTGTTAAAAATTTTCATATTTTATTTTATGAAAATTTTCATATTTTTATATGTTCTTAAATTCCTCTTTGTCCCACATGTATATTCACTTACACCCACTTTCAGCCATTAAATCAATCTATTCCCTATTATGCGATAGGGACCATTTGTTTGTTATTGGCGATTTTAAAATTCCCAACGCGGCGTAGTCCTCACGTAAGGATTCAAATATGCTGTTGCCTTCCCGGTCACATGACTTGTTTGATGATCCACATGAGTCCTCCATTGCTCAAGTTAATCCAGAGGGCACTAAAAAGATTTGATATTTCTATTGGATTCGTCTAGAAATATTGTCCTTAGGATTGACCCGCTTTTAAGACCTGAGGGCCCGCTCTGAATCTGGTCATTGGTTTCCCATTGCCATTTAACTTTTTTCTGATACCCTGAACTCATGTTTTGAGGTCTGCGTTCGTCTTGTGTACCCGGTGAATATAACACGCCTCCCGTTTTGTGGTTACCAGATTTGGCAACTCCAAGTCAAATCTCGTATGTTAAAATATTTGTCTTTGCTATGTCGGCTTCAGTTTTCCCATGATCCTCAGCAATTTCTTAACTTTCTAAATTCTTAGCGAAAGTTGTGTAATTTGGCTTCTATAGTATCGTTTGAAGACGTAAGAGCGAACACAGATCAGGGCATCGCGGATTTGCTTGCATAATTTTTTCAAACGACTATTCCTCATCTTCTATGAATATCAAGCCTGATGTGGACATCAGTTACAGTCGCCCAGTTGCATTTTGTGTCATATCGGTACGAAACGTTTTTTGCGACTTTAACACAATCAAACCAGTGTTTTCAACTGGTCCTGATGGTCTTTCTGCCTGTGTACCTAGGCACTGGGCAAGAGCAATTTGCATGACCATTTTAAAACGTTTTAAGTTGTCTATTAACACCTTATCTATCCCTGCTATTTGGAAGGAATCATTTAGCATTCTTCTCCATTAAAAAAGGCAAAAATACCATTGCCGAAAATTATAGAGATATTTCCAAATAGTCTGTCACTTTAAATGCTTTTGAGAGAGCTATAACATCTCAACTGCAACATTTATGCTCTATTCCTTTACATTCCCAGCATGGGTTTAAGAAGCGTAGATCTGTAACCAATAACCCTCTAGAGTTCTCTTCCCTGGTGATTAATCAGCTTAAAAACGGAATGCAGACTAACGTTATTTTTACTGATATAGTGATATATTTATATATAATACTTGAAAAGTTAAATAATACCGATGGTCCAAGGAGTTCGATGACATTTACGCTATAAAGACTGTTTTTATATCCCTTGTCCTTCCATTCGAGAGTTGTGGTCATGTGTATGGTCTCCACAATACTCATTACATCGAGATCAAATTGAGTCGGTACAGAAAAAAGTTTTGTTATTTGCCTTTCGTGAATTAAACTGGGGTCCTAATGCCCGGCTGTCATCATTCTCAAGTTGACTTTTATTACTAAATCTTACCTCTTTTATTCGGCTTTACGTTATCTTTGTCCATAAATAAATTACTAATTCATGTTTATAAAAGGAAGCAGGCGGACCCGAATTAGTACGTACCAGCTTAGGGATACGCAAGTGGCCAATTGGAACAAATGTGCGAAACGATCGAAACGAATTAACGAACAAGACCGAATGTTAGGCAAAGAGGTTAAGCCAAAGATAAGAGCGCAGCTTAATAACTAATTACCCAAATTTCTGCAAAGAGCAACGTATGTAAGTATGGTTTAAACGAATATTACTCCATCTGTTTGCGCGGCGTAAATAACATTCTCTCCCCATTGAAAGACATGGATTTTTTACCAAGTCCTTTCTTGGAAGCAGGTACAGCTTGGTGATGGCTCTCTTTGTCACTTTTGCGGTGCGCAACGACTTTCCTTTCCTTAGATTAGTTCCGATATTCTGGCAAATGGCCACTTGAATGGCGGCGCATTGTCGTCCTTGATGAAAACCATGTCGTTGACGCATAGAGATGGTTTGGTTATCATCATTTGGAATGCTGTTTCAGAAGAGTCAGGTACTCTTCTCGTCAACGAGACTAAGCAGCTGTTGTATGTAAGTAACTCACTGCCAGCCATCCAAACGGTTTAACTAAAGATGCGTCGGTTCAATGAACGATGAGTTAAGACCACCCGGTAGAAAGTGAGCTGGACTGAGCACATCTAGGTCAGCAGGAGCACATCTGAAAGTGAAAACAGTGGTCTAAGCGAAGAAATCCTGCAGACAAGGGAGCATAATTCTTTGAAGCTCGGACCGCCAGAGTCAACAGCGCGATAAGAATGGCGTTTCGTAGTTTTGACTGCGGACTCCCAAAGGCCTCGGTGATCGTGGGGAATTGAATTTCCAGTCAATAATTTCAGCCAAGCCAATATTTATATCTGCGTCCATATGATTGCGGCTAAGAAAGAGCTACTTCAGTTCCAGTAGCTCGTTCTTTGTACCAACAAAATTCGTTGCCTCAGATGTTTTTTTTTAAAGCATTTAAGAAGGAAGCCATCGACAATTCCTTGACCAGCTCTAAGTACACTGCCTTTGTAGCAAAGCAGACGAAGACGCTCATATAGAATTTGATTGGAAATTTATTCCGAACGTCTGGCTACGGGAAAAACGGTCTACAGTAATCAACATCTGTAACTTCAAAAGCTCGGGAGTCAATCAAGCGATCGTTGCGAAGATCAGTCATACGGTGCTTTACTAAACGAGGCTTGATCCGAGAGCATCTGACACATTTTCCAACCACCTTGGATATAGTCTTCCTTCCGCGAATGGACGAGTACTGCAATATGTACTACAATATGTGCGTTCGTAAAAACATAAAATGAGCGACTAACTAATGGGATGCCGCCTTAGAAGAATTATTGGATGACGTGTGTCGCTTCCAGCGTGTAATTTTTTAAACGAACAAAATCTCTGAGAATGCCGAAATCATCAAAAAATGTGCGCATATCTACCAACATGGGCAGACATTTACTAATATGCATATTCCTGTACAGATATCAATAAGTGTACGTAAATTCTCTCCCGAAACTTTTCTTATAAGCCCACCAAGTTTTAGGTACCCTTTTACCCTCGTTGCTAAAAATCGTAAGTTTTCATGCCAAAGTTTCAAGCCTATTCAATTTTTTACAAAACGAAAGGGAAGAAGAGTGACCGAAACCAACCCAAGCAAAACGGAAGTGTCTGTGAGAGCTGATCGAAAAAACAATGTGCTAAATTTTTATAAAACTAAATGTCCCACCTATCTGTTGTTTGGTTAGTGATGGTACTAAAGGAGTTAGCGTATTTCAAAGTGCCAGATTTTTTGACGATGAGAGATGAACCAACGAGAACGGATTTCTTTGATTCGATCTTTGGTTTCTCTGGTTCCATATCGGCTGTAATTTGTGTGCGAAACTTGGTTGGCTATCAGTTAAGTTGAGCGCTACCAAAGCGTTGAGGTTAAAGCATAACAGTGACAGTGGTACCTTCTGTGTGAAAACAAGAATCTCCCGGATTAAAGACATTGGCTGATGATTTGTGCTTTCGTAACCGAAGCTGCTGAGTAAGGCGATAAATTATAGGATGATGCTGACAGCCAGAGTCCAACAATGCACGACTTGGTTTTAATAGACCTGAGCTAATTTTATTCCCTGAACACATTGAAAATGGGTAAAAAGGGTATAATGGTTTTGTGCAAATGAATGTAACAGGCAGAAGGAATCATCTCCGAACTAATTTTCTTGACCAGCATCACTAGCCGAGTCGATTAAGACATGTCTGTCTGTCTATCTGTCCGTCTGTATGTATGAACGCGTCGATTTCAGAGACTACAAAAGCTAGAAAGCTGATCTTGGTCTCATTCGGTTCGTATATACCATACGCAGATCGAGTTTATTTCAAAAGATCGATAAATCTTTCCGTTTTCATATCATCGATATTTATCGCTTTTTTACTCGGTTTTTTAAGAATAACTCCCAAACTATAAAAGATTGAGCTTCTAATATGTTCGCGTAAAGCATACGAAGATTTTAAATATGTCAGGGTTTTGGATACCTCCCCCAATCGTCCCAAATATCGATATAACCAAAAAACCTTTTTGGACATTTTTTTGTAATGATTAAGTTGAATTTTACACAATAGCGCAAAATGGAAGTGTGGCGCAGCTGGTAAGAGTTGTGCAGTTGAAATCGAAGGGTTGGCGGTTCGAGTACGCGTCGGAACAGTGTAAAATTTATATTTTAATATATATTAATATATATTAAAAGCAGAATTTTTTTTAGCTTTTTCTTTTTTTGTTGGCAATTATTAATCAATTTTTTTTTTAAATTTTGAACCACCTCAATAGTCATCAAGTGCCAAGAGTTTGAGTGTATATGTTAAAGGCTGGTTTCAGAGTATTTTCTAGTCTGGCGGTCCCGACTAAAGCAATCTTACTTGTTGACATGTACCTTACCAGTGTCTAACAAGACAACATCACTGATGAGATGTTGGGAAACAAGAAATGCAGGTGACGAAGAATTAGAAAAAGACTCATGGGCACCAGACGAGGAACCGGCAGCTGTAGTAAGCTGACTTGAGGACGAGAGAGAATTGCTTAAATTCAACAACGAATGCTGCTTGGCTCCACATGTCCTACCGTATTCAGAGCTGCATTTTCTAACAGAATGGGGCATCATTGTTAGTGGCGATAAATGTCGATTTACTTATGTTCCCACCAGAGTATGGGCATAGTTAGCCATAGAAAAATTTACTGTTTCCAGAGTCCGGCATCTCTGCTCCAAAAACGTAGTCATATGTGCCTACGATGGTATCAGGTTGATGAACGACGAATTCTCCAGCCCTTCTTCCCGCTTGGTTTGTAGAGCTGGTCCAGCTTTGAAACAATAATTTGCACAGTTATGCATCCAGCGATCTTCTCCGTGTGCCCAAACTGTTTAAAGCGTCTACGTGTGCGTCAAATTGTTCGGAGAGCTCCCTTGGCACCATGCCCCACCTGCCACTCTCTTGAGCTTCAGTATCTCAGTTATGTGTGCCTGAATAACCGCTTGTTATTAAATCGTTTTTTCTTTCAATAATTAAAGCGCAATAGCATAATTATCGATTAAGATTTCCAGGCATCGAAGTGGTCCAAGGCTAAATTCTTAAGGCACGAACGAACATGCTGTAGCTACTCGATATCCGCAAGATCCGGATAGTTTTCGATCATCCCCATCAGTATTTCCACTACTGAACGTAGGCAACGTTAAAGCAGGCAACGCTGGCGTTGCCTTCGATCTATCTGAATGAGCCAGCATTCACAGGGCAACATTTGAGCATTGCTTGTTAATTCACTCTGAACGGCCGTTTCGAAATACACTGCTAATTCGTCAAAATATTCAAGAAATTGACTTCTAAATTATCCAGGTTGAGGGCTTCTAGGTTTGTATGAGTTATGTCAAATTCAATTTACAATTGAAGCACCAAACTCATCGAAAGCATCCACTCGGATCACCCTGTTTGACACCTCCGGGACATCGGAGGAGCTAGCAAGAGCACTGGGAGTGCAGGGCACTAGGCAAACACGCTGGCCCCCACCCCGCCGGGGACGAGGGAATTAAAGCACCGGGAAATTCATGCCGCACAAAAAACTATAGAAAGTCTCGGAACTTAAGAATCTACTTCCCTAATCATACAACTACGTTTTCCGTATCCCCAGAGTTAAATAGACCCATTTACCTCGCTTCTTGCGTGGTTTTTTTTATAAAAATTTGGTGAATTTCTTCCTGGGGTCTGCATCTGGCATTTTGAACTTTATCTCTCTTTTTCAACTCTTTCACGAAGTGAAACAAGAAAATTGGGTTTTTGAAATGTCCGGCATGCTGTCCGTCTGTCCGTCCGGATAAACGCAACTTTTTTTGGTGCTATTAAAGGTATATATCTTTGGATATACACTTGTAATTATTCTCTTCAGACAAAATGTTAAGATTTTTGTGCCACGCCCACTTGGAGGCTGGCAATTCGATAACATGTCGATACACTTCAAGTCACAATCAATAAAAGGTTAATATATCCCACAATTTTTAATTTTTAATTTGGTCACTAGAAGTCGGGGAAAAAATCGCCATAAAAAATCGGAAATGTCTAAATCTCCCACAGTTTTTGAGGTATAGTCACCAAATATGAGATATATTTTACTGAAATGCTTCCCCAAAACATTTTCGGTGACGCCCCTCCCGCCCCCGTAGTTACAAAAACTGATAATACACGATAATACATGCATATTTCCCACATATACATATATATATATATATATATATATTATATATATTACTGGGAAGCTCCGCCGGACGTTAATAAATAAAATTCCGGCCATGACACCTCCCTCCCTCTCCCGACCACACAAACTGTGGAAATCGATATCTCAGTTTTAAAACTAGAGTCACCAAATTTGAAAGATAGATAACTAGTCACTTCCTTTAAAGATCGTAAAAAAAATCATGGGTGTAGAGCTTCACTATCCAGCTCGTGTTTAATAGTCGCTCAAAGGTTGTCAATGCTCAGCCTGTGACTTAGTTTCGCTGAGCTTTGTGCACTCCCTGAGTATTACCGTTACTGCTGGCATAATTTTGAGCACCGTGGCCATGCTCGCTACCGTAAGCGGACTTTGAGTTTTTGAGCGCATACAGCACATGCGCACATATGTTCCTGTGCTCGTTGTTGTCGTCTCTTATGTCCCTTTGAGCGCATGTGTCATGCTCGCTACCGTGTGTTGTCGTTGCTGCACAGTTTCCGAGCGCATGCAGCTTTTAAGCGCATACAGCTTTGTGCACATGTTCCTATGCTTGTTGCTGTCGTCTCTGTGCCGTTTGAGGATGTGCTGTCGTAAGCTTCTATCGCTTTTTTGTCTCTGGTGTCTTTTGGAGTGCATCTTTGCCTTTGATGCCGTTGTTGATGTTCGCAGTTACGGTACATATATTCTGGGCGCTGTCCTAAGCTGCTGTTGCAGCTGTTGTCGTCTCGGTGTGCCGTTTGAGTGCATGTGCAGTCGTAGCAGTTTGCAGCTGTGTGCGCAATTTTAAGCGTATAGCTTATGTTGCTGTTGAAGAGCTTTCGAGTATATCTTGCCTAATAAGAGATGCCCTCTAGCCCTAATACCGCTAAAAGAAAACTTGGTATTTTGGCTTAACCAAAAATAATAAAATAAAACTGTTTGTGGGGAAGTGCGAGCACAAAGGAGGCTAGCAGACCCTAATTGGCACGAAACATATTTAGTTATGTTAAGCGAAATGCAAGTGGCCAATTGGTACCAAATGCACAAAACGATCGAAACGAACTAACGAACTAAAAGGTTAAGCCAAATATAAGAGCGCAGCTCACTAATTAATTACGCTTATCTCCGCAGAGTGATGGCAGTGGAGTCTCCGACGGGGACAGCGGTCAAATCGACAAGGCCGCATTTTTGCGTCTAAAGGCCACTGAAATTTTCAGCAGGTTGGATAAACAACTTTTATGAAATTGCCGATTGTCTACTGGTGCAAGTCCTGCTTCCGAACTTTGACAATGTAGCTCAAGACAAATGGGTGGAGAGTTCGCCTTTCAACGGTCTCCCGTCATGGAATAAGCTGTCTTCATTTTTAATACGCAGAACCATGAAAAATGTGGAGGATGCCATTCGTCGCAAGATGGTCAGATTGGCACGTCGATAAAATCCGTGAATTCCGTAAAAAATAATTTGTCGCTTTAGGTATCTCAGGCAATCCCTGTGTTCTTTGCGAGGGAATAGACCACTCTATCTAAACCTGCCCATTTTTTACAAGCCTTTCTCCAAATGCTCGCCATAAGGAAGCAAAAAGGCTCGCCCTATGCCTTAATTGCATAGGAGAGCAATCAAATGCGAGATTGCGATTCTGGAGCTTGTCGCACTTTCCAATCGAAGCACCATACACTGTTGCGTTATAAGCGTATAGCAGCCATTGAAACCGTACCATTCGCCATGCCTTTTCGGGCATTGGAGAGGCCAACTTCGCAACAAAAGGGTTTCCCGCTAAAATCCACTTGAAATCTCGGATTTCAGATTTTTCAGCGAGTATCACTGCACTAATCGCATTGATCTGCTCTAGATTCATCGAACTGCTTTATTGTGGCCTCAGCTTGCACAAAGTTACCATTACTGCAAGAAACTCAGCTTGGCTGATACTATTATCTGGCGGTGGAAAACAGAGACCCAATCTGTCTTCTTTTGTTGTAAATCATCAGGCTTCGGATAGCGTCAAGCCCAGCGCGCGGATGGACGAATTAGTGCACCGCTTTTGGGGAAGTTGCGCAAGTATACGTTTGGAGAAGCTCAACTGGGAATTGCACTGTACGCAAAATGTTATACGTCTACCCTCCGGAGAATATTCATATCGGTTTCTAATAAAACATAGGCCCTTTCTGCAAGCTATACGTCGTTTCGAAAATTTGGAATCAAAACTTTCGTGCTGCCTCAAAACACAATATTCTGCCTTCATAAGAGAATATTTTGACCTTGTCCATATGACACATGTACCTATCGAAAATGTACACAAATATCAATATTTCTTACCACAAATTATGCACAGAGCTTTGTAATGGCTTTTTTGATGATCGCCATGCTACATTTCCGCGCTACCTACTGCGACATGATGCTGTGATACAAATTCACACATTTTGTGACGTCCGCCTTGAAGCATATGGATTATGCATTTATGTTCGTTTTTTCAAGAATAACATCATCAAAGTAAAACTACTTTGTTCAAAGGCGGGTGTAGATCCGGTCAAGACTCTCACCGTGCCCTAACTGGAGCTCTGTGTGGCGTCTACTTGCTGATTAGATTCTTTGGTAGTCTTTTCATGGCTGCACGAAGAATCTTCAAATTTGAACTTATTCTTCGCCAATAGAGTTTGTGCCATACAACAATATGACACTGGTATTCAAATACACTAACTCCTTCGGTATGATGCAGCGTATCTTTGGATATGTGCACAAGGTCATCGATTGCAGCACTGACGGACACTGTGTTGGGCTTAAGGCTGATAATATTCGCCTCGGCACGCATCTGTTACTTTGTGTTGTTCAAAGGCTTCACCTCGCTCTACAATATAAAAAGGCAGTGCCATTGTCAAGCAGCATCATATCGCTAGCCCCGTTCTTGGATGAATTTGGTTTGATTCGTGTTGATGGCCACTTTAAAAACTCAACGCTCGGTTTCGAGGCTCGGCATCCAATAATTTTGACTAAAAATCACCCACTAACGTTGACCATTATCAAGCATTTGCATTGCAATCATCATCGTGGTGGTCCAAAAGCGTTGCTGGCCTCTATTAGGTTACAGTTTTGGCCAATAGGAGTTATGAAAACAGTTGCGCGAGCACTTAAAAGGTGCATCATTTGCTGCAGAGCTAGTCTCGTAAGAGTCTTAAGTGGAGCCACTTGTAACTTGATGCAAAAGAGCCCCGATTTCTGTCCTTTTGAAACCTATATTAAACATACATGTGAGCTCTGTACACGATAATGCAGACATCGCAGAAACCATGGACAGTATTTAGACAAAGCTTTTCTCAACCAAATCTAAATTCCCCTCTCAAACGTTTACGATGACTGGTCCAGTTAGTCTTGGCAGATTGTAAAAACGAGCAATAACAGACAGAAAAAAGATCTTGTATGGTCTTATTGGCAGGCATAAACGAAAAACCCAGTTTTGGTAATGTCGCTTTCATCACTAAATTTAAAAAATGAGTCATTTTTCTCATAAAGAACACTTTTTGGTACAGCGCAATGACTCGAGCACCATTTTCTGAGTTAGAAGCATTAGAAGGATAACCTTTCTTTGATTTATGAAATTGTTTAACTCTTGTATCGTCAGACATAGAGTCATCTACATAAAAATCTTGACAAAATTTTTTAGAGGCAATTGGACAGAAAGATTGCTCATCGACTGATAATTGCTGCATAGCTCAATGTACTCATGTGTTCAACACACATATTAGAGATTTAGTAGAATCTCGCCACAAAATGCGTTTCCTAACTTGAGCATAACTGTAGATATTACCAATACCAATCAAGATATTAAACTGCTCGGCTGTATGACAGTTCCAGCCATCAACATTTCATTCAGCGAACATCCAGTGCTGATAAACATCAAACAATACTGGAATTTAAGTTTGCGAAATCATTGTTGATAAGATTAACCCAATTCATCCAGACTAAGCTCGGATTTCAGATTCGGGTTGGGCATGTTTCCGGCACACATTAGATCGTAGGGAGCCAGCTCCGATTAATAGGCCAACTCACAGCAACCTGTAAAAAAGGAATCATAAAATCAAGTATTTCCAGGTACATTCCAAAGAACTGTATTAAGGGTGACTTGGGTGACTATCAATTATAGCATGTTGAAAAAATCAAGATGTATTAAAATATACTTCTTATCCATTATTTAACACATCGCGTTAGGTAATTAAAATTCCAGAGCGGTTCTTAACAAGCACACCGAAAACCGAAGCTAAGAATACGGGCGAAAGTTTATAGACCGACTACTTACAATAAGCACAAGCAGAAGAAATGTATATGTGCCCGCTTGGAACAAAATTGAAAGCGGATAAATTAACGAAATGACAAAAACAATGATAATTGTGATGCGAGAAGCGCGTTAACAGTTAATAATGTTGACTTATGTTATGATACACGAGAAGCGTCAAGCAAACAGCATAGTAACTTGATATTATACATTATAATTTTAGCTTCTGAATTGAATATTTTTTAATATTTATCATATATAAATTAGATAATTATTTATGTTAATTCAGTAAATATTTAATTTATTCAAATATTAATTATTTATTACAACATAGCTGAATCGAGCAGTGATTTATTGCTTGGACTTGTTGTCTCAAGGCTTATATGTATATTAAATCACCGTCGGAACTGAGAAGATTGCTGTTGAACGATGTCAGGCTACGTTCAGATAAGATTAATGGTCGGAACCATGTGCTTTGGGCTATCATTAGTCGAATCATATCAGATTGTATCATAATCATGGTGTTATATTAGCACTAAAACTACACAACTCTTGATGAAGTAACACCGTCAAGGTAAATCAAAATGCTAAAGAATGCATAATGTAATAATCTAGTGGCAAAAGCTTAAAAATTCAGAAACCAAATACGGTGACGAAAAATATTCAATAAAATATATAAACCATTGCAAATTGCAATTGCAATTGCAGTGTTCTATTCGATAGCACCCGACTAATTGATATCCTGAATACAGCTGCGAGCCAATGTTACAAATATGTAAGCCCCTTTGTATTCATTCATATGTACATATACAAAATTATACATACTAACAGACACACACGTAAATGCACGCAGCATGTTGCGTACTTTATTCAGCGGCTGTGCGTGGCCCCAATATAGAGAATTAATTTTTGAATAACGTCTAAGCTAACAGTATAATTATTAAGAAATATTATGTAATACAAGAATTGTTTTTATACTCGTTCACGAAGTCAAAAGAGTAAATTGGTTTTGCGCATTGTTCGTCTTGCTGTCCGTCTATCCGTATGAACGCAATTTTTTCGCCCCTATTGAAGCTAGAGACTTGAAATTTTGGATATAAGTTAACACATCCTGCCAGACATAAGTCATCGACCCTGTGATCATGCAATTTACATATAATTGTGCATGATCAGCTACGTTAGCAACTTTGTCACAGTTCGGCAGCCGTCGGTGTGCAACTCTGACCTGATGTGCATTGCAGCCAACTTTGGTGATTTCCTTCACTTCAATTTTGGTTAAAGAACGTTTGTACGTTTATCACAGGAACGAAATTGACTATGCACAAGAAACCTAAAACAATATTAACTTATATGTAAAAAAAAATTATATTTGGCGCCCAAGCAGTAGTTCAAACCCACTCACACTGAAGAAAACAAGTAAGATTGCTCTAGTCGGGACCTCCTGACTAGGAGATACCCTGAACCCAGCGTTTAACACATTCACACAAAGTCTCGGAACTTAATGAGTTTTGAGGTCGTTAAAAATTAAAAAAATATTTAATTGGCAGTTACCAAAGACAAATAAAATATACCATTCCTGGAATCGAACCTGCTTTAGTTGCGAAACTCTTATCGACTGCATCCATCTTTAAAAATTTCAAAGAAAATAATATATAAATTCCACACTGTCCCACGCGGGAATCGAACCCGCACCATTTAACTGCAGTTGCACAACTCATAACTGCTGCGCCACTCTTTCGATTAATTTTGTTGTGATAAAATAGGGCTTTACTCTGCAAAAAAATATTCCAAGAAAAACGCAAGACAAAAATTTGCATTTATGCGTGCACATGAACACAGAAATTGCTTGTGCTTCACTTTGGTCCGCACTACGGAAAAGAGATTATTGATTTGTATGATCGTTATGAAATTTGGACTGTTTAGGTGCATCAACACGTATGTACAAACCAATTTGCCACACTGTAGTATTTGATTTGCGGTTTGTATGGTTTTATCGATATTGTGGGCGACCGGGGGGAGGTATCCAAAACCTGAAAAATTTAAATTCTTCGTATGCTTTATGCGCACATATTAAAAAATTTGGGGTCTATAGCATTTATAGTTTAGGAGTTATGTTTAAAACACCAGATTAAAAAAGCGATAAATATCGATAATAGAAAAACGGAGAGAGTTATCGATCTTTTGAAAAAAACTTGATCTGCGTATGGTATATACGAATGAGTCCAAGATCGGCTTTCTAGCTTTTATGGTCTCTGAAATCGACGCGTTCATATAGACAGACAGACGGACAGACAGACAGACGGACAGGCAGACAGACGGACAGACAGACAAACGGTCATGGCTAAATTGACTCGGCTAGTGATGCTGATCAACAATATATATACTTTTTGGGTTCGGAGATGCTTCCTTCTGCCTGTTACATACATTTGCACAAAACCAGTATACCCTTTTTACCCATTTTAAATGGGTTCGGGGTATAAAAAAAAACTCAACATCGTTGGATCAACATCATAGCAGAAGCATCAACAACAAATAAATTTTTTACTCACAAGACACACTCACACCTTAAAGGAAAAAATGTAAGTACAGTGCTTATTTAAAACGAAAATAAAAATACAGTTATAAATATAAATTCAGTGCCGGTTAATACATTGATTTTTGCGAAGTTAGAATTTTATAAATAATCTACGAGTGTATAAATTCATTCTCACAAATAATTTCCGAGTAAATTTGATCTTATCAAGGATAGTGAAGTTGACAAATTATTGGCAGGTTTGCAAACCAAATTCAAACCAAGTGAAATTCGTCCGAAAATGTCATTTAATCAGCCCGATATGAAAACGTTACATGAGTACGCAGACAATTATGCACTTGAAATAAATAAAATGGAAGACATATTTAGTCAAACATCAGTATCCGCGCCAGAGGTAGAAGTTTTTACTGACGCTAAAATAATACTCGATATAAAATGTGACGAATCACTAGACATCGTTAAATCTTTGCTTAAGTTTGAGGGCGAAATGCAGACGAAATGCTGCTTCGTGGCGAAAAGCTGCGCATACAGCGTATACAATTTTTGAAAATTACGTGGAAAGTTCCAAATACGACCAAGCCTTGGGTACAATTAAGAATAAAATAAAAGGCCCCGCCGATATGGTGCTGTCTTCGTATGACCCACCATTACATTTCAAAGCAATTATTAATAGACTTGATTTCACATAATCGGCGAATCTACTTAATAGAACAGGAACTCTCTATTCTTCGTCAAGAAAACTTGACAATAAGTCAATACTATGAAGAAATAGAAAAAATGCTAACGGTCTTAATAAACAAAACAATAATGAAATATGAGTCCACCATAGCAGCCCCTCCTAATGAAAAATAGAGATCAGATGCATTGAGAGTATATATTTCAGGAGCTCTTAGCGACATTCTCTTTTCGGCAGGAAAAAGAGTTTTACCATTAGCTTTGGCATTAGCCCAAGAGGTTGAGTCCAAACACGGACGTTTTCAATTCGCGAATAATTTTGCAAAAAATGTCGAAGAAAAGGCTCACCGCATTGAGCAGAGACAGCAAAAAAATTAACATTCCGCAAATAATAATCCGCAACCAGGCAAAAACCCATTTTTTAAACAAAAGGCACATAATAACCAAAACGTAACACAAGAACCACCCCAACCAATGGACATTGACAGTTCATCCCAGTTCAGACAACGGTCTCAAAATGCTAATACTACCTATCCTCCATATCCCAATCAGGTTTCAAAGAGAGCAAATAGTTTTACAGCTAAGTATACCGGACCGAAACAACAAAGAGTAAATCATATTTCATAGGCAGAAAATTCTAAAAACCAAGAGAAACAAGAATTTCAGATTATTGTTGAGTCCGAAGTAACAAACATAGACAAAGAAAGTCAGAAAGTCAGAGGTAAATTTTTTAGACAAAGCTCCCTGTTACCGTTTGCAGAGCGAACGATAGCAAATAGAACAAATAAATGGCGCTTATAAGAATTACATAAAACCCAACATTTTTGGTAAAGTCATTTCATGGCTTTAACCCCGTGCAGGAAAAACGCCTTATGCATCTATTTGATGTCACAACAGTATTCTTTTTGCTTCCGAATTTATCAAGCTTTGATGAAATAATAGGGCTTGATTTATTAAAAAGAGTCAATGCCGCATTTTATATCAAAAATAAAATTTTAATTACCGAATATAGATACGAAAAAAATCAATTCCAAAAATGCGCATGTGTTAAAGCGATCTTTAAAGCAGGTGACCAGTCATCTACCTTCCAAATTTGGTAACTCTAGCTTAAAAACTGTGGGAGATTTAGGCATATCCGGTTTTAAAGGGCGGGGCGTTAGGGGAATTCTAGGGAGCCTAGTCAAAAGGTCAAGATCGCAATTTTTGGGGGAGATCTCAAGCTATCTACATACCAAATTTGGTGACCATGGCTTTAAAACTGTACGACATATAGGTTTTTTCGATTTGAGGGGGCGGGAGTGGGCGTGGCCGAGAAATTTTTTTTACCAATCTTTAAAGGAGGTGACTAGTTATTTATTAATTTACCGTCCAAATTTGGTGATCTTAGCTTTAAAACTGTGTGAGATATACATTTTCGCGGTTTGTGGGGCCGGGAGGGGAAGATGGGGTCGTGGCTGGCAAATTTGTTCTGAAACATCTGCGGGAGCTTCCCAGGGGGGCGTTCTAGTGGGCGTGGCCGGGATATCCAAGGTGCAATCTGTGGGGGAGATCACCAGCTATCTACATACCAAGTTTGGTTACTCTATCTAAAAAATTGTGGGAATTTGCGATTTGAGGTGTATCGACATGTCATTGAATTGCCAGCCTCCTGGTGGGCGTGGCACAAAAATTTTAACACTTTGTCTGAAGAGGATAACTACAAGTATATATCCAAAGTTTCAAAGCTCTATCTTCAATAGCGCCGAAAAAAGTTGCGTTAATCCGGACAGACGGACAGCATGATGAACATTGCACAAACCCAATATACTAGTTTCACTTCGTGAACAAGTATAAAAAATGTTGAAGGGAAGCATATCTGTATTTGCCGACCCGAATGAAGCACTCCCATATAACACAAATATTATCACCACAATTCGAACAGAAGATGAGTACCTGATTTATTCAAAATTATTCCCTTACCAATTAGGACTTTGTAAATAATGAAACAAATCAGAGATAATATTATCAGGCCTTCAAGATCACCGTACAATAACCCTGTATGGGTGGTAGACAAAAAGGGAACGGCCGAACAAAGAAACAGGAAGAAACGCCTTGTTATAGACTGTCGAAAATTGAATTCTAAAAGCGTTATACCGAACATAGGTGCTATCCTCGCTAATCTTGGGAAAGCAATCCTCGATTTAAAATCAGGATTTCATCAAATCCTAATGGCGGAAAAATATAGGGAAAAAGTAGCAGTCTCCGTAGGAAATGACAAGTATGAATTCTGCAGGCTTCCCTTTGGTTTTAAAAATGCTCCTGGAATTTTTCAGCGAGCTATTGAATACGTGCTTCGAGAACAGATCGGAAAATCATGCTACGTTTACGTAGATGATGTAATCATATTCTCAGAAAATATAGAAAGTCATGTAAAGCACATTGCATGGGCTTTAGATAAACTATATAATGCAAACATGAGGGTGTCACGGGAAAAGTCTCAACAACCTTCAACTTTTAACTTTCATTTAAGATCATTTCATGAATTAGCGAGCTACTATAGGCGTTTTATAAGAAATTTAGCATCCATTGCTAAACCTCCAACGGACGAACTGAAGGGTGACAACGGTAAAGTAGGTGACTTGGCGACAGACGTTTAATCGTCTGGCCTA
Source organism: Drosophila nigromelanica (assembly GCA_004149465.1). Lineage (NCBI taxonomy): Eukaryota > Metazoa > Arthropoda > Insecta > Diptera > Drosophilidae > Drosophila > Drosophila nigromelanica. The sequence goes on along the minus strand of SCDS01000984.1, from coordinate 145 downwards.
GGTACAGTCTTACGCCAGGATAAGAAGCCAATTACAATGATATATAAATTAAATGTCTCCGCCTAGACCTTCCTTCTGGGTGAGGAGCGGGTTGGTTGTCGTGTTGATTTCTTCCTTTCTCAGGATGATGATTCCAGTGGTGGCC
>SCDS01000983.1:0-48384 GCA_004149465.1 Drosophila nigromelanica | reverse complement strand
TCTTTCACATTGTTGCATGCTAAGTAGCTTCAAAAACCGTGCACAAACCCCCCCCCCCCCCCACACACACACACACGCACACATACATATATTCTCAGACAGAGACGTAGTTTTATGGCTTGGCGGGGAGCCCGGCATATTCGCAAGGTCTCTAATTTGTGGATATGGGTCGTCATCGTCGACAAAGTCAACGAGTTGGCGTCGTCATCGTCATTTGCATCTCGTTTCGTTTGCCTGTATCTCTGTGTGTGTGTGTTTGTGTGTGTGTGTGTGTGTGTGTGTGTTTTTCTTATTTCTTGGCATTTCTGTTTTGTTGCGCACATTCCTGTTTGGCATTTTGTGCCCTGCTACCCCGCCCTTGCTTCCTCTTTCCTACCCCAATGTCAAAGCGCAGCACTCGCATCTTTGTGCCACGGTCAAGGGCAAGAGTGACGTCGCTTGGAGGCGGGGGGCGTGCCCGTGCCGCAGTTAGGAATTGCGAGAAGGTCGCGTTTAACTACAGTGAGTCAAAAAAGTATTGGCATGTGCACACATTTCACATATGATTTCAATATTTTCAGGTTTATTTCATATTTTTTAAATTTAGAATTAACTCAACTCTCCCTAAGAAAACACAACCCAATCTTAAGTAAAAATAATATGTGGACAGCAGAAAGCTTAAATATTTATAGATTTAAATTTTCTGCTATCCACTATATACTTTTAACTACAGAGTATACTCATTAAAATTGGGTCCAAGCCTAAAGAGAAACAAGCTTAAATTTGGACAAGTTCTGCTCGCAAGTGTTTCTGATCCTTTCAGATCCTTTAAATGAATTTCAACTTTACTATAGATCTCCCCATTGAATTATTTACACCACTTCTGATTCGAAAGTGGGAATATTCTGTATCAAAACTGTCTGCTTACAACGTCACGCCTTTTCTGATCCTTTTGAAGAAGCCGCGACAGCCTTTTTATCCAATATTGTGCCTTTTTTTTGGAGAACACCATCTGCTGAGCTGGGGGTAGAAACTGTTCTCTAAAAATATGACTTGGTTTCTGATACAGGTACTGCTCAATTATTAAATTGTTTAAACGCTGGTAATGTTCCATTATACGATGCATGCGCATCTCTATTTGGCCAATACGCTGAATGGTGGAGTTCACGTTTACAGGTATGTCAATATCCATCTGGCGACTTTAAACTTGTTTGCTATTTTCCTTAAGATTTACCTAATATCTGAATATTAAATTATTTACTGAGTTTTAACATTGAAATCAATGAATAAATGATGAAAATTACACAAAATATTCTTAATTAGCTTAAGTTCAGACATTAGATATATGGATTTATAATATACCACTCTTGTGGCTAATGATCAGCAGGCAGAAGAATACCCATGTAACTAGCAATAGATTCACTTATCAGCAATAAATCCTGTTCTATTCTATCCTAATATGACCCACAATCAATTCCTTACTAATTAAAAAAACGGAAATGCCATGAAGATTTTATTGATTAGCTGCCCAAAGATATAAAGAGAAATGAGCGGACAAGCTTTCAGCTTTTGGTGACATCGACATTCGGTAATAAAAATTAATTTTCGTAAAAAAAAATAGCCCCAACGAACTATCAACGATCGACTGCATTCAAGTCGGTCAGCCCGGCAAGCTGTGAAATCTAGTTTTCCCAGTTCGGAATGATAAATGGCGTCTAGTTAGCGTAGCGCCAAAAGAGAAACAAGTTCACTGGCTGCCAAGCTGTTCTTCCCCGTTCCCGTTCCCCCTTCTCCACACAATCACCTCTCTACTGATCTTTTTGAATACCCTGTATTGTTTAGAATGTTTTACAGAAGGTACATTTAATTGAGTATAAATTCGAAAACGATATTCTAAGTTCGTATAGATTTTTACAAGACCAAAATAATCTAAGAATCTTGTGTACATAAATAAGATTCTTTTTTCTTATTTATACAACCAGAAGTAACTTAAGAAATCAAACACCTTTGTATATAAATTCAAAAGTTAATTGTCACAGCTTAAAGATAATATTTTAAAAGCACATTATTGTTTATAAGTATACATAATTAAAATTTATTTTAATTTATTAAGATTTCTATTGTACTTAATGCTAGATAACAGAGCATCTGTAAGTCAGTCATTATCAAATAGGCATTGTAGCTACCTGGTTTTGTGTATGTGTTGTATTTCAATTAGAGCAAAAGTCGTCCTCAACTGCAATTAGCAACAAAGTATCTGGCAATGTATGTTTTCGCTATTATCATTTAAATTTATGTTATGGTACTACATATATTTGTTACGGCCCACTCTCCACGGCTCTCCAGACTCTAGACTCTCGCCCCGTATACCTTACGATTATGGCCAGCGTTGGGTAATTTGTTAGTAGCTGGCGATGCAGTCTTCCAGATAAAATGCAATCCGGTCCGCGGCTGGCGGCACAGCGCGAGCATTCAATGAAAATTAACTAGGGACAAATTGTCGATCGTGCTCGGGGGTTCCAGCTCGGGCTCGGGCTCGGGTTCGGGTTCGGGTGCGGTTTCGGGCCACAAGATCGGTAGCCATTCGATGGCATCGTACGCTTAACGGCAGCTGCAGGCTTGGCCAGGCTTATAGTTAACATTGGGCCTTGTTGGCTGGCCAAATTATAGCTATACACAAAGCACTATTTGTGCCTGCTTGTTTACGAATGGTTTTACAAGATCAAGTATTAGCATTCTGGCGAATATGTTTATGGGAACCGCTCATAATTACAGTTTTAAATTCATATAGGGGAAATGACTTAAATAAAATAGATATCTGCTTATCTCCGTTTTAAGTTTCTAGAAATTGATTCTAACTTTGGGATTTCCTCTCTCTTTTGGGAGATATCAATAGATTTATATATCTATCCACAAGATATATGTATATACGTTTGTAAAATATCAGTCTTGTTGTCTGTCCGCCCGTCCGTATGAAATTTGTATATTTACTGGGTATAACTGCGTCAGATAAAGTGTAAAGACTTACATAGATCCCAATCCAATGAAATAAAAGCCAAAAACTTTGTCGAAACTAAAATGTTTTTCATGTTTGATAGCATTTTTTTTAGATTGATTTTACATTTAAAAATGATACATTTTTGAAAAAAAAAAATTGTTTGGCTTCTTTTTCAAAATTTAAAAATGCGAGTTTTGTTTTTTTAATTGATTTTGCTTGGCAAAAATAGTATAAAAAAAACAACATTAAACTTGATTCTGAGGAGGTAAATTTTTTTTGCCAAAAATCATGCCAAAATTGAGAAAAATTTAGATATGTAAACCTCTCGGTTCCATAAGTCCATATTTCAGACACCCATAAATTTGTCTGTGAACTACTGGAACGTTCAAATTTGTTTATTTATGTTTACTGTGGAGAATCCTTAAATAATAATTTCTTTAAGCTTTAGTTTCAGCTGTCTAGGTGCCTCATCAGTTTCTATAGGCTGCATCATAACAATTTCATAAGGCTTTTTAAAGTTGCTGCTGCTTTTATTTTACGAGCAGCCTGTTGCAAGTTGCATCGGCACGTTTTGCCAGCTTGATTTCACATTTTTTCCACCCTGATCATCCCCGTTGTCGTTGGTGTTTGCTGAGGTCTGGCTCTTGCTCTTTTAATAAATGAAAATGTTTTTAATTAATATGCTTCAATATGTCGAGAGCGGCACTTTACTTTGTATGCAAGCACAGTAAAGCCTACCCCCAAACGGATTTCGATGCCACCCCGCGCTCTTTTACCCACAACATTTGGCTTGATTATTCAGAGCAAGCGACGTGGTTGCATGTGGCGGCGCCTCCGTTTTTATTGTTTCATATTTATTCGCATAAGCCCGTAGGCTAAATTTCAATATATTATTCACATGCATACATATACAAACATACATACATACATACGTACATACTATACATATGTGTGTTAATACAAACGGACAATAAGAATCCTGCGCTCAAGCATGCAACAAAATAAATATCCGCCTCCCTCCCCTCTTTCATTTTCCATAGCTCTCTTTGTCAAACTTGTATAGCCCACAGTTATTTCTGCGTTGCTTTTGTTGTGTCGTTCTGTGGGCAGTGGCAACGTTTTGTTGCGTTTGTTTTTATTTTTAATTATTCAATGCGTACTGCCACTGCAAGCAAGAAACAGCACAGCATTATTTTATGCCATGTCTATTTATACCCATTGCATTTGATTTAATTTGCTTTGCATGGCAATTGTGTTTTCTGTGTTTTGTGTGCGTGCTGCTCGCGTAGACTGCGTGTAAGAAGAAGCAGAGTTCCATTGAAGCTTCTACGTTGCGTCATTTGCTTTGTGTTTAGCATTTCGTTCATTCCCTTTAACCATCCCATATTGTCTAGTGGTTAGGATACCCGGCTCTCACCCGGGAGGCCCGGGTTCAATTCCCGGTATGGGAAGTGATCGCACTTATTTTTTTCTTTTTCTTTTTTTTTAATTTAAAACAAAATTGGTTTTATATACGTACATGTGAGCTTATTTAAAGCTTTTAAAAAGGTTTCAAAAATGTAAAAAAAATTTTATTAAGATTAAGATTACGTTAAAATTGTATGTTTAAATATTTTTGAACAAGTATAATTTTTGTTTTTGAATTCCATTGGACCTAAGACTATTTTTTGTAGCTTAAATGATTATATTAAATTTAAAGGACTTGCCCTTATTTATGCCAATTATGTTCATAATACGAATATATAATATATGCCTCTACATACTCGGATTGCTTCAGAGTCTGTCAGCATTTCACCTTGCTGATGAATGATGAAATGAGCATCAGCTACGTGATTTTAATGGATTTGGCCAGAAAGGTTCAGAGGCAGAGGTCCCACAACACATCATTTATCTACAGCTGCAGCATTTGAAAATGCAGTCATTAATCAACATTAATAAGCTTTCATTTTTGTTTCAGACAATCTGAAGTGACTTAGGAACTTATATATTCTTTTTTTTAGGGTTTTATGGGAGGATGAAATATTCAATGACCAGAGCACCCTTAATTTTTTTGTTTGTACCAAACATATGCATATTGCAATCTCTCATTTCCGAAGCACTTTTGTTCTTGTTTTGTTCTCAACCATGCATTGAATTTATGCGAAACAAACCGCAAACTTCGTTTACAAAATGGACATTCATTTCAGGGTCCGAACTCGAACCACCCAAAATGTGCACCGGGCAATTTTATTTAAAAATGCAAAAGCCTTTGTCGATGTGTTGTTTTTTGTTTATTGTTGTTGTAATCGACTCCTGACTGCAGCATGCATTAAAATTGACAATCGTTTCTCTGTGCGGTTGAATTGCTGACAACATGAAACACGGCCAGTTCCACACCTGATGCACCACTCGCACCACTCGCACCACCTACACGACCTGCTTCTGACAAGCAGCGGCTCCCAACTTCATTAGGTGTTGTTTTACATGGAAAAGGTATTGTCGCCTCTCCCTTTTTAAGTATCAAAAGGCAGCTGCCTGCTGTTGCAGGGCTGCCATAATATACCAATACTACACTCTACCAAATTATATACAAATTTTGAAAATTTACTATTAAAATCTGAGTAACCAACATCGTTCTTTGCATAAATATTCTGAAAAAATCCAAAAAAGTAAATTTTTTTTATTTATTTAAAAACAGTTTTTGTGCTTTGAAATAACAACAGTTTTTGGCTAAGTGTATTCGCCGTGTGGCAACCATTTGTGGGCTGCATTCGGGCTTTTGACTGCGCCTTCAGTCTGTTGCATTTTTTGGCAATATAAGCTGTGGGCGGGGCAGTGGGTGTGTGGGTTGTGTTCGTGGGTGGGTGGGCGGTTGGCAAGCGGCGTTGCAACCTTGCATTTTGCTGTTGCCTTCCGCCCGCTTGCTGCCTCTTGATTGTCCCCCTGTGACTGCTCGGGCGCATTTGCATTTTTTATATTTACAGTTTATACAGTATGCATGTGTAATGCATCTCTCTTTCGCTCTGCGCGCATTCTATATGCCCATTGTGGTGCTGGGTAGCTCTGTCTCTTTTACGCGCGTTGCTGCATCCACAGAATAAAAATCGATAACGACAAAAATTTGCAAAAATTCACTTCATGTTGGCATTGTTGATGTGCGTTTTCTTTCCAGCTCATATAGTAGCACATATAATACCATATAGTATATACCATATATCATGTTTACATATGTGCATATAAGGCTCAGACCTTATCGCATACCGAGCAGGACCTGCATCAGCAGCTGAGGTGTAGGTGTACCCACACCATCTACAATTTTGCACTCAATATTGAAAGAGATTGCACTTTGCATTTTAAGGTTATTTAATTCAATCAGACCTTGCTCGGATGTTTGGGAATATTTTGGTTAATAGATGTGGCCAGATATATTTATATATGGCTGGGGCTGAGATTGTATATCAAGTGCTTATGCGGACTGAGCGATAACCATCCCATATTGTCTAGTGGTTAGGATACCCGGCTCTCACCCGGGAGGCCCGGGTTCAATTCCCGGTATGGGAAGTAGTTGTACTTTTTTTTTTACTTCCTTGTATATTTTATTTTTAACTTTAGAGAATTTTAATTTTTTGTTTCGCATGAATGCATTTTACTATGAACCATTAGATATGATCTTACGCAGCCTTTTTGCCCAACGCATTGCCTTTCGCTTTGAGAACATAATGTGTTTAGTTTTGGGACCACTAACTTCTCTTATCTTATCAGTGTTAACATTCGAGTCCTGATTTGTCGATAGATTATATATTTCATTCATTGTCCAATTTAGGCCATGAAACTGATCCTTAAGTCTATGCACACGCATTTCGATCTCCTCAATACGCCGAGCAGTTGTGTTAATGTTTTCAAACGTGTCAATATACAGCTGAGATATGTCATACCAGCTATTAGATGAGTTCATATTTTTTTAAATTTTTTGTCTAAAAATTTTTAATAAAAGTTTAAAATTAATCTACTTTTGCTTTTGATTAAGTTTTGAAGGCATACTGGGATAAGGGATATTAAAATCAACGTTTGATTAACAGAAATGTGTGAATACTGTTTATAACTTAACTTCACGTTGAGTAAAGCTATTTTGATTTGCACGAACGATTTCATTGATTTAAAAATAAGTTAATTAAATACATATATGCTTAGAAATGTATGTATTCATAAAATATATTTTAAAACTTTTACATACATATGTTGTTTGTAATAAATGTGCTTACAATAAGCATGCGATCACCTATCCCATATTGTCTAGTGGTTAGGATACCCGGCTCTCACCCGGGAGGCCCGGGTTCAATTCCCGGTATGGGAAGATTTCTAGGAATTTATTTTTCTTATGTTTTTTGTTGCCTTGCTTCAGGTAAATATTGTATTTAGTATTATTATTGCTGACGTAATGGGATAATACTAAAATATAATAGGCCAAGTTAAAAATAATTATATGTATATGAAGTGTCCTTATTGCAATAAATAAATAATGAAATTGGGTAAAGGATCATATTAATTTTGTATTAGTATTATGATTGAATTGAGAGTGTCATACATACATATATCGCATAAATGTAGATATTTATTTAGTAATGTGAAAACAAGATACTTGTGTTTTTTCATTCTATATGTTGATTTATAAATAATATATAATGTTATATATTCGTATATGTATTATACATGAACTAATTGGGTTTATTGTACGAAATATCTTTAATTTTAATGTGATTTTAATTCGAATTTTGTTAAAATAAATCTCTTAGTTAATACTGACCAACACTCCCATATTGTCTAGTGGTTAGGATACCCGGCTCTCACCCGGGAGGCCCGGGTTCAATTCCCGGTATGGGAATATGCGAACGAGGTTTTCTTTTATGGATGTTTTGAAGATTACAATATTTTGTATTATAAATGTTTTTTTTTAATTGTATTTCTAATTCATAATTCGGAAAGATTTAATTTTAAAGGGACACATTAAACTGAAAACTAGAACTATAACTGAAGGCGGCTGTCCATCAGTATATAAGTGAACGGATATAATATAATAAAATACAATTAATTGATAATTACCTTTGTACGTTAATATGGCTTTAGAATTTACCGTTGCACTCTTATTCAACTTAAGCCCGGAGTTATATTTCGTAAATTGGCTTCAAAATTGAATTAACAGTAATGCATCTTTATTGGGAACCGTCAAAGGATTTGACGGTACCACACAGTAGGGCCCAACGAACACCTGAGATTTATTCAGTTGCTGATAATCCAATTACGGGCCCATATTGCCCATTAGCTATAGCCGCATCGCGATTCCTGGTAAATTTGAATGGAATGGATGCAAATTTGATTGGCTGCACTTTTTGTTCAGTCTGAAAGCGCTGAGCGCTTTGGGTGGGGGATTATGTCTAGGTAGGTGCTTGGCCGGTGTCTAACGAACATTTAATTGAATATAATATATAATTTCTGCAGGAAAGAGTGCAAGAAATTTGCGCAGCAATGGGAAAATTAAATGAAAGCAACGCAAAAATGATTTTATACCGGTTGAAAATAAACCGCACTGTATAAAAAGCCCCATCAGAGATGCCACATAAAATCCTCCATGTACTCTATATATACAATTTTTTCCGTACTGGCCACTCTGTATATAACGCACTTAAAGCCCATGTCCATTACACAAATACAATCCCCAATCTCCAATCACCGCACTCAACCCACCAACGTCTGGGCGCCCGTTCTCCAACCCTCTGATGCGTTTTACTGCACTGGACACTGCTCGGTCTCTGTTCCACACCATTCCGCAAAAAATAAACATAGGCTTGTATTAATGAAAAATTTCGTACATCGAATTCGCATCATTAAAAATAAACCCAAAAAAAAAAAAATGAAAAGCCCAAAAAATCGCATATGTGAAAGAGGCGAACGTTTTTTAAGGGTTGCAATTTTTGCCGCCAAATAAAAAAATACATTCAAAAATATTGTATGGAAAACATTTTTTTTTTTTGCCTTCATTCTGTAAATGGTTACAATGGCAACATACGCAGATACATAATGTATGTATATGTGTGCGCTGTGTGTTTCCTTTGCCTGTAAAATAAAGGCATTTGTTGCAATTTTTAAACTGAGCGGAGCGCAGATAAAAATTGTTTGCAAATCTTTATAGGGGGTTTTTACTACGATAATAAACTAGTTACAAAATTTACTTTTTAAATTTAATTTTTATATTTTTTAAATTTATTTGAATCGAAAAAAATATTAATGCATTGCTGTTAGTTATAATAAAAAAAAAACAAATAAAAATGTAAAAAAATCTTTGTCAGAAGTGGGATTAGAACCCACGCCTACAGAGTAGACTGCGACCTGAACGCAGCGCCTTAGACCACTCGGCCATCCTGACATATCGATGGCTGACAGCTTTACGCTATATGAACATATGGAATGACTACCTACAACAACTTCATTGCTCACTAAATAGATTCATGTATGTACGCATGTGCTTATAAATATCTATTTCATAAATATTTTTAATATTTGGAAAAAGAAAAATTACAACAAATAAAATATCATCAAATTTGCGATCACGATTGAAATGGAGTATAATCATTTTCTTGTGTTTTACGCATTTTGACTATTTTAAGTATCCCACTGGTATAAAATCGTACTACGTCCTTGTGTGCGCATTATTTGCAATTGCATACAATAACTAAATACATGCACATGTCCAAACACACACATATGTATGTACGTACAAAAACAGCAAACAAATATGACGAAAAATAAAGCAAAAACCAAAAAATTGTTTCTCATGCGGCAACTTTTTGGGTGGGCTGCATTGCAGCAGTTGCAACAGAGGCGGCTATATTCAGGGGGCATGGTTAATCAGACTTGACGTGAAGTAACACAAAAAAAGCGAAAACAATCAAAGGTGCATATGTTTCGGATTCGACGAATCCTGAAGACCCTAGCACTTGAACTTTTAGGGGATTTACTGCAACACGAACTGTTAAACATTTCTTAAATCTTGGAAGCCGAAAGCTATTTATATACGTAAAATTTGAATAACATACGCGATAGATAATTCTAAAAAGCTTTAAGGTTGAACTCTGACCTGACCTGACATTTTAATATGCCGGTCCATGTAGCGCAGCAGAATTTTCGGTACACTTGCTAAAAATTAAACAAAAATGTGAAAAAATGCGAAAAACACGAATTTATTTTAATGTCAACCCATATACCATGTACTCTGCCCTATAACATATGTATGTATGTATACAGACTCCTATATACAACATGGTGTGTGCAACATGCAACATGATGCCGTAGTATATAGAATTTTTTTTTTTGCTGCTCTCTTTGGGAAATGGAGTTTTGGGGGTACTTTGGTGTTATGTGTAGTCCGAATAATTCATATAAAAAACTGTTCTTATTATGGGCTTATAAAATGAGTTAAGAGATGGAGAGTTTATGTTAAATATAGTCAACAATAGAATTATAGAAACACCCAGCTAAATACGCAATTTATTCAATGTATTTGTGCAAAGTCAGCATATAATCAATATATTGTATTTGTGTGAAATGGAGAAAATCCAAACAACACTTAGCCAATCGTTTTCAATTTTCCAATATGCAATTAACCAATGAACGTTGCTTTTGTCATTCAATATTAAATTCCATTATAGATACCATGTTAACTAAATGAATTATGTACTTATTATGTATTTGCGTTATTTTTTATGTGATTGTCAACAATTTGTATTATTTTTGGGATTACTCACACTTTGTAAAGCGCATATTAAAAATTTCCATTGGTTGCAAGTTATGTGTATTAAATAGAGTCCCTGATAAACACATATATATTTCTGATTATGCTGAAAATGTCAATTCCATTAACAATGGTGGTTGGTGTACGTAAGGGAGAAATAATATTTTCAAAAATTGCATACGACTTTCAGCTAATGTATTTAAACGAATTATAAGAAATATATTAAACTTATATTTTACATTGTTTATTTAACTTTAAGTCGATAATCAAAAGCTGGCAATAATTAAAAAACCGAATTAAATTAAATGCCTGAAAACCGTTTCAGTTTTAGATAGGTAATAGGTAATAGGAAATAGAATTGGTATCTGAACCATAAACTCCATTACTCTCTCTCTCTCTAATATATGTAGTTTTAATTAAAATTATAATAATGCGTCTCTGGTTTAATAAAAAGAGCATGTACATACATACATATATACTAAATATATATTAAATATATACCGAATCAAACTGAGAAACTGCATTTTGCATAAAACACTCCCAGTACGCTCACCAAAAATATTTGTATATATTATATACATATACATTATACAATTTTTTATATATACAGGCAAAATTGGTGGAATGGCGTACGCAAAATGACAATAAAATCGAATAAAAGCGCACCAACAACAAAAAGGAGAAATGAATTAAAATAAATAAATTACAATAAGAATAACTGCAAAAGCGAACAACAACAATATCACTTTGATGCTGACGGTGCGTGCGTGCGGTTGGCCCGCCCATTGGGGGAGGGCGGATTGGGTGACTCGGTGGGTTGCTTTTTGGTTGGTCGGCAGCGGCAGCGGGCAAAAAGTATAATAATAAATTGTATTATAATTTCTTTTTTATCACAAAAAGGTGCGAGCAGCATGCGTAAAATAATTAAACCTGACGAGATGAACCCGAATATCATTTACAATGAAATATTTTATATTTACATATATGTAATAGTAAACGATTTCTCGAAAAATAATGTAATAATATATATGACAAAATAATGATATTTTATATTATTTTTATAGATAAATTCTTTTTGTTTTACATTATATTTTTAGAAAATATTAGAATTTTAATATCCTTTCGTTTGCCTAATTTAGTTATATTTCTTTAATTCATAAAGTTTTAATGAACAGTAATGAAATACGAATATTCGAAAAATTATTTTTATATTTTGTATTCGTCATTATTAATTTTTTGTATTTATATATTTTTGAGAATTAAAATAAATAAGATTCAAATTTAAGAAATTTTAAGAAAATCGTAAGAAATTGAGTTTCTACCTAAAACATTTCTTGAATTGCTTGAAGTGTCAACAATATGTTCAGCTCAACTATCAATGAAATGCGAGTGAAAAATTGCTACACAAACGCATCTAAAAAAGAATTAAAAAATTTTTTTTGTTGCAACGAATGAGAGGCATGCGCGCAGCAGAAGTTGCGGCTGGTGCTGGTTTATGGAATGAGAGCTGCATTTAATGCGATGCTGCTGCTGTTGCTGCTGCTGCTGCGCCTGCTGCATTACTGATTATGTTGATGATGCTGCAACAACAAAATAATCGAATAAATTAACATGCAACAAAAAATGAGGCAAAAGAATGCAAAAAACAAATTTCAATTGCGTGTGCGTGAAAATTACTGCATGCGAAGAGTTTGAAGAGCGCTTGGGAAGTAGAAGGGGTTGCATTAATAGGGCTGCTAATTATTGACAGCCACCGGGCGGCGACACACCCGCTGGCCGCCCCTTGAGGCCACCCACTTTTGCGGTTTGTTGCCGCTGCAGCGGCAATGCGTCTCATAATGAGACGGATTTTTTTTGTTGTGTTTTTTGTTGTTTTTTTTATTTGGTCCAGACCATTTTTGTTGTTGCCGTTGTTGTTGTTGCTGTTGGCGCGCTGCATTTGTTGCAGCATCGCATTACGCAAAAAATCAGTTTCGAAAATGCTTTGTCAACAGCAACACACATTCAAAATTTTCGGTTTAGTCGCATAAGTTTTATTTTCGCCTAATTTTGTAATCCATTACAACTTTGGCACGGCACTTGGCAACGTAACCCGAATCCAGCTAAATTTTCTCTACCAAAAAAAAACCAAACAAAACCAACGTAAAAAGTGAGTGAAATCAAAAAATTACGCATACGCCATATGGTACATGGTTCCAATCTAAAACGCTATCAGCTTGGCTAATTCTATGTGTGTGTGTGTGTGTGTATGTGTGTGTGCTTGCTTGTGTTTGTATATGTGGCAAATGCCACCCCTAATTACTGAACCTAAGCCCACTGAACTGTAGCCTAGGCTAAAGTCAATCCCAAACCCCTATTCAATTCTCACTCTATTTCTCTATTACGCTGACGTCGACGTCGTCGTCGCTATTTTGTGGTTTTGTGCTTTTGGTCCTTTTTTATATTTTTGTTGGCTTTAGTTAGCTGCGCTCAACGCGCCTACTGATTAACAAAATTAGTTTAGAAAACTCCGCACACGCGTTCGAAACAAACCAAAAATTTGTTCGGTTCTTTTCGCATAAAATCTGAAAAAAAAAAAAAAAAAATAATAAAATAAAAAAAAGAAATGAAAATAGAAATTATAGATAATGTAATTAGAATGGTGCATAAACGTAATAAATATTCTTATTTTCTGCCACTGTGAATAATTAATATCTTTGGGCATATAATCAAAATGGAATTATGGTATAGAAAAACATAAAACGATTGAATATTAAATACTATGCAATTTTTAACACTATTTTGTGCAGTTATTGTTATGAACAGTTTCAATAATATATATTGATCCAATTTTGATAATATTTTGAAATTTGACTTAAAGAACTTAAAGTTAAAGCTCGTAAACTTTGTGTAAATATTAGTAAAATCAACAAGTTTTTTACAAACACAGTTTTTTAAACACTCAATGAATGCGTTATAAAAATCGTTAGGACTTTAAAATATCATCAGAATGGAAAAAACAAAAATAGAATGTTGTACTCAAATCAAGCATAATCGAGTTCATGATTTCCTAAACTGAAAACAAAATTCCTTATTCAAAATAATGTTTTTTTTATTACAAGCTTTAAATAGGATTGAAAAAAAAATGTAATTGCAATTGAATATTGTCCAAGTTTAAGTAGACTTACTGTAAATATTTTTCATAAATTTAAAGGTTATCATATGTTATTAAACATATAAAACATGAATCAGTTATTTATTTTGATTATATTCAGTGATAATCTTCAAATTCCCAATTAAATCTACAAGTTTTCTAAATAAAATATCTTAAAAGATGGGAAATATGTGGAATATTTGTCTAAATAAACCTAGATAAAATTCAAAATATGTTGTTTTTGAAATTCCAAGAATATTTCGTTCTTGAAAAGCCATAAAGTAAGATCAAACTATCTTGATTTCCTATTCGATCTTTTATTTTGCATAAATCAGAAAAAAACTTTTTGAATTTCGTACAAAAAGGGTTTTTAACTTATGTACTTTAGGAACGTTTTTGTTTACTGTTTTGAGGAATTTAGGGATTCTTTCAAACTGGACTTTGAGAACGCTTTAAGTATAAAATTGTATGATTTTGTTTGGGTGCATATTGTAATTGTATTTTATCTTTAATTGTAATTATAATAAGATAACGATTCAATTTGGAAACACAATTTTTTGACTTTGTAATAAAATTAATATTATTATATCAATTTCATTTTAATTACCATACCTTTTATATTAATTAATATTTTAGATTTATTTTATATTAAGTTTATTTTTATTTCTAAAATTGTGCACATACTTTAATTTTCATTAGAAAATTGTTCTGTGCTTCTGGTGGGTTGTGTCTGTATGTGTGTGTGTGGGTGTGTGTGAATGGGTGTGTTGCTATTCTAAACGACCCCGACGAAAGTGGAGGGGGTGCGGTTTTGTTAACCATTTTGTGATCTATTTTGCTCGCAACGAGAGTTTTTGGCGCTCGTTTCTGGCGTTTGTGGGTCGCGCGACGGCGACGAGGGCGCCGACGAAAAGACTCGTCTTGAATGAAAGTCAAAGTAAAAACGGCAACAAAAAACCTAAACAAAACATAAAACGCTACCACGAAACGGCGGCGGGACTAGGTGGGGGGTGTGGGGCGTGGGGCGTGAGGTGGGGTCGGCAACTAGAAAACAGAGAGCGCCAAAATGTTTTGATAAGGCCAAAGCAAAGCACAGCGGAGAGTCAGAGCGGGTATTATGTAAGGGAAGGGTTGCTGAGGAGGGGCAGGGGGCGGAAAATGTTGAAGAACGCGTCACTGGGAAAAAGCAAAACAACAACAACAACAATAACAACAGTAAACAACAAATAAAAGCAACATGAGAGTTTGCCCGCCGGTAGAAAACGAGCAAAGAAAAGAAGACGACGAAATGCAGCGCGAAAATGAAAACGCCGCGAGACGATGAAAAGGGCGTCATGTGTGGGCAAGCATTTGGGGGGAGGGGTTGGGGAAAGGGTTGCAAAAGGGGGCGTGAGTCAGGTGCTGATGCTGCTGCTGCTGTTCTGCTGCTTCTGCTGTTGCTGCTGCTGCTGCTGCTGCTGTTGCTGTTGCTGCTGCTGCTACTGTTCTGCCGGGTTGAATGCACGCCGCGTGCAATAGAGAAGGCAGCTGCTGTGTGCGAGCGAGCTGGCAAGCTGGCCTGGCCCCACTCTCTGCCCCCCTCTCTCCCACTTCCTCTCAGTGGCAGTGCGCATGTGCCATGGCTCTCTCTCTCTCTGGGATACACGCACGGATGCTGCGGCCGGAGGAGTGGAGTGTTGGAGAGCGTGGAACTGCGCGGGATCAGTGGGTGGGTGGGGCGGACTTTGGGCGCTGCAGGTGCATTTATTTATTTATTTCGATTCATTTCCGCTTTTGTGTGCGCTAAATGAAAACTCATTTCCTTTTGATGTTTGTCGTTGTTGCTTTCATTATTCTCTTGCTGTCCGATAGCCCCGGACATGAGCGAAACAAGAGAGACGGACACATGTGTGTATAGCGCAAGCTCTCCCTCTCTCTCCCTCTCTCTGTCTCTATCTCTCTCTCACTCGGGCGCTCTCGCTCTCTCTTCGGCATTTAGGTGCTGCTGCGCGATAATGAAAAGTATAATGCACCGAAGTGACATAAGACTGTAAATTAAGTAACAACAACAACAACAACAACAACAACAACGAAAACGAAAACTGTAAGCGGTCGCCACTTTTCATATACATATGTATGTACTATTACATATGTACGCACATACACACACACACATACATACATGTATATACTACATACATATGCAAAAGCTACTGTCACATACAGGTATTTACCGTTATCTGCATATGCTGCACAGCAGCAGTTGGGGGTGGGAAGAGGGCACGAGTTTTCTGTGTGGTCAAAGCTAAATGACCAAAACTTCCCACCCAAACCCAGTTTATTGCCATTCACGTGTTAACGTGTCTGTGTGTGTGTGTGTGTGTGTGTGTGTTACATTAAATGAAAAGCCCTTTCATACCAAATTACAATTATGGTAAAAGAACACACACACACACACGCACACACACACACATGCAATGCATAGCTAAATATACTCTATATATGTATATGTATATATACTCTCATGTATTCCAACTACATATAGGTTTTAATGGTTCATTCTGTGACTGAATTTAGCCGCTGAAAATGCATGAAAATTAAAAAACATTTGCATAAAAACGTTTGCGTAAAACGAAAAAATAAAATAAAAAATTTAATCTAAAATGGCTTAAATTGGTCTGGCTATGCAGAAAAATGCTTTTAAATAAGTTTATTTAAAGTATTTAAAAAACTATCGAACTATTTTTAATTAAAACTGGCTAAGTTAAGCACTTAAAATCTTGTTCTTCAGTTCACTAGCTTTGAAAATATTAATATACATCATATCAGTAATATTTATTATATGAAATAATTACTTTAGATATGTTTATAAATTTTATACTGCATTTAAATGCTCTGTTTTTTTATTTTTTTAATTTTTTTTGCTATTGTGTAAATTTGAATATTAGAAAGGAATCTATAAATTTATGTATATAAGTATATGAACTAAGCTAAGTCCGTATTTTTGTATTTTTATTTTCATTATGTAATTCTAGCGAATTTAATAAGCAGATTTCTAGACTGAATTTTAAGTTTTTTTTATTTTATTTTATAATTTTTTTGCTCTTGCAATACTAGAAGGAAATCTATAATTTTATTTATACGTACCTAGCTTTAGACTATTTTTGTTATATTATTATTTAATATTATATATGTACTTTGCCTACTTTAAGCGATTTGATTTTTGTTTTCATTATGTAATGCAAGTTGAATACTTTGTTTCTTTTTTGCATCGCCAGCCAATCAATTAAATTTATTTAAATACATTCGCAAGCAGTTCGTTAATTTACAATGCGCATATAGAAAACCATTAGGGAATTCCCATGTCTAAGCTTCTGGGTGCATAAAAACATTTTTGGCTAATTCATATTTATTGCCGTTCCATTTTTTGTTGTTCTTTCGGCTTTGTCTGTCTGTCTGTCTGTCTGCCTGCGCGCCCGGTTTATGAAACAGCCTCTCACATTGAGAGCATATGCTGTGACGACCGCCAGCCCGCCCTGTGCCGGCACATACAAAAACTAAACAGCCGGCAAATGTTTTTGTGTGCACTGCTCAAACACTCACACACACACATACACACACACACACACACACACATACACACACATTCACACGGATAAAGCTCACCCACATATACACGCTCATTTGCAAAGATAACAAAACAAAACCGGCTTTTTGTACGTTTTTTTTTTGTTTTTTTTTTCGCAAGCGCCTAAAGCGACCTAATATTTCTTTTTGTTTTTTACTAATTTTGCAAAAACGAAACCAAAGAGACACAAAAAAGGAATAAAAGTCGGGACAACGAGCGGCAGCGATAAGATTAGACAAAGGGCGCCTTATCACAGCTGTTTATAAATATGTAAAATATACAAGCTTCAAACAGTTGTACATTTGTGTATAAATGCTGTCTGTATGTACAAACGTACATTTACATACATACATATATTGCATATATCAGATGCATGAAAAAAGCTTGTTCTTAACCTATACCACGTATAGCAAATGTGATAACAAAAACACAATTAAAAGGCGCTCTCTGTGAGACGCTTTTTTGAATGCCGAGGCCAAGAGGTAATCGCTCGAGAAGAGCACAAAGCACAATAACAAAAACAAATAAGCCAGACACAAATGCCAATGCACGCAAAAAGCTAGCAACAACAAAAGTTTCTCTATACAATTGTGTGCATGTGTATACAAATATACATACATGCATATATACATATATATATGTATGTATATAAATATATGCATGTACTATTTGAAGTAGTCGTTTTATTTGCACTGCTCTTCACTGCGCTATATGTGTGTGTGTGTCTGTGTGTGTGGGTGAAGTGTTTTTGCTTGCTTCTATTTCTGGTGTTGTCTATGTGCCGGCACATACAAAAACTAAACAGCCGGCAAATGTTTTTGTGTGCACTGCTCAAACACTCACACACACACATACACACACACACACACACACACACACGCTCACATGTATGTATGCGCTTCGCTCGCCTTCTAAAATATGTTACTGTATTTGTTGTGCTTTAATGTTGGCGCCAAATATTTGGCGCTGTTGCCGCACTTCATAGTTTAGAATGTGACGTGACGTATTTATTATCATTTCTAGCAATTCGTTATACAGAACGTTAAAGATCATCGCCAACACCAGATACATCCACATCTGACCCTGGAGTATCCGCGTTCTCCATTTGATCGCACCACTCGTTCAACTCATTGAGAATCTTCCGCCAATCGGTGTTTTTGGCATCGACTTTAGAGTTGTTTATTTCAACATGAACAGCTACGTTTTGCTCCACACTAGCCACGGTCTTTTCACCGCTCTTCTTGTCGAACAAATTCAACTCGTTCATCACATCCACACTGCCCCAGTCACTGAAGATCATGGTCCAATCCCTGCCGCCACCGTCAACTGGAATTTGGCACTGTTTTCCGATTGCCCTTCCATATCTCTCCTCGCCTAATAGATCCAACTTTTTGATCCCATCCAAATTGTGCTGCAGCACCTGACAGATCCCCGTATCCACTTGCAAGTTCTGTAAAATCGGGCTACAACTTTTGGCGACATGCTTGAGTTTTTCCATTTTCATGTTTTCCGCCTCAGCAGCGTTTAGCATATTTCGCTCATCGACTGTGGTTAATAAAAATCGTATCGACTCAATCCGATAATTGACATCCATCAGAATCGATGAGATCCTCTCGTGGCGTTGCAGGATGTTCAGCAACTTGAGCCGGGTGCACCTGAAGTCCCCAAGTCGATCATTGTCAGCTTGCAACGCTTCTACATTTTGTGGAATCAAGTTTTGTGTATAGTTTGGTGTCCAGTTTGTTGTCAGGGTGTGTAGTGTTGCCTTCCGTTTCCGTGTCCTATTGTTCTTCGAGCATTGTATGTTCCTCATCCCCGTTGTTCTACCAATAAATATCGAAGGATTAAAACTAAGGGCCCAAAGCGATATTAAGTTTTCAACTAAATTTAACTACATGCCAATTTTGATAGGTATTTTGCAGGTCGCACCGACTACTTATTCTCGATAAATGTATTCCTTTACTCCAAGTTGAGTTGTAATTTGCTTCAAATAACCCTATCACATTACCTATATCAAAAATTAATCTTTCTCGAATATTGTTAGACAATATATATTCATTGTGCAAAGCGTATATAACACGCGGTTCGTTGGGATAGGGCAACAAGTACGAAAGATTACAGATTGTAATCATTGCGCACTGACCTATGAACATCTATATATTTCTATACATACAAATGCACAAGTTAAAGTTAAGTAATACTGCGTATTACACTTTTCCATAGCCTACCGTTTTTTTTTTCACTTTTTTCATTTTTCCTTTCACTTTACTCTCTACCGTTAAACATCGCCTTTCTATGCGATTTTCGCAAATTCATGTACCAAAAAAATTTGTATTTTGAATCTAGATACCGCAGGCTGGAGTTCTTTAAAACTTCTTTAATCTGAAGTTATGCACTTATTTTTCAAAATAATTTTGTGTCGCCGTCCTTATCAGCTGTGGAACCTTTAAACATCATCTCATGGGGCACTTTTTGTGCCCCTTGTACGATTGATAATTGTATAAGCTGTGATTAATCAGCAGGTGCAAACAAATAAAATAAAGTCTCGTTGATCGCATTGCTGCTCAGCTGAAGAATCTCCATGCTAAAAAGAAATGAAGTATTTTTTATTCAAAATGTTTATGTTTGGCAGTCCCAATTGATTAAATGATTCCATTTCCGTTTGATCAGCTTGTGGACTTCTTCGTGCTGCATATTCCTTTCCACCAAAGTATCACGCATTTCACTCAAGCGTTGCACCATGTTCCGCTGAGAATCCAAAACGTGGTGTAGCTTAGTGTTGGCACTGATTAACATAAAATTGGCATTCGAGTCTTCTCTTAGATCGCTCGTCTCGTCAATCTCAATCAAATTGGATGATTTTTTACCTTTGCATATTGTATAGCTCAGCTTTCTAATGATCTCGCCACACGGTTTTATATCGGTATCTGTAGTTTCTGGTAAACCCTGATGTAATACCTGCAGGCAGCCATCCAGTGAGCTCTCGATCTTACTGCATTCGACCACAGCCCGTTGGATAATATCTTTGGTGGGAAGCCTATTCTCTTTTGGCTCCATTGAATTTAAGTTCGATTTACTTGGATTTGTTTCACTTTAATTTTAGAATATTTGTGAGAACGTTCAAATTATATTTGAGTGAATAAGTATGACTATAAAAAACAGGTTCTCTTGACGTATAAAGTAATTACTACTTTGCTAATCAACCAGACCAAAAATTTGCAATATTTTATAGTTTTTACTGTTCAATTAATTAGCTTATTTATATCCAACATATCCCATGTTTCATCAATTCAATTAGATTAAAATTCGGGAAAAACATTGAATGTATGATACATAACGGTTGATTGGAATATTTGCCAAAAATAGAGCATTAGAATTTTTGCTCATAAAATCTACAACGAATACTTTCTGCCAAAAAAAAGTGGAATTTCAGAAAAAATTTTAATAATATGTATTTTTTATTGAATGAATAACAAAAAAATTAATGACTTCCGTTTTCCACATATTTTCCAGATTTGCTAGTGGCATTTTTTTTAAAACTAACCACATTAAAAATTCTGTTATATATGCAGGAAATATATTTCCATCAGATATATGTACTTCCTAAACTTCCTTACTATTCGGCCAGTCTACGCATAACTTCAGCTTCAACATGCAGCACGTGGCGTGTCAGGAATTTAAAAGGAGCGCCCAACCAACCCCGCTGCCTGCAGCGCACTTGATTTACCCAGTTCTAAGCTTGGCAATTTTCAAATCGTAACACTTTCACGCGCTGTGCGCCAAAAGGAGCAGCGCGAGAAGACAGCCACGGCTGTGACGCTGGTCAGACGTCAGACCTGTCGCAACTGCACACACACACACGCACACACTTGCACACACACACACAAATACGTACATATGTATATATGTGCGGACGTGCGCTGAGAGCTGTGCAGTGGCACTGTTAATATGAACCCTTCTCTGCTGCCGAGCCAAACTACCAACAACTTCAGCTCCAACTGACAGCAAAGACACGCGACGTCAGCTGCGACGCGCGCGTCGGCAGAAGCAGTCGCGCGACAAGCACGCACAGAGAGCTCCCAAATACAAGCGAACTATATGCCAGACACGCACACAGGCACAGGCACAGACGCACACATACACATGCACACACCTCCAAGTTGCTTTTTGCAAACTTTTTTCGTCAACGCTTTTTATTCGCTTTGTTTGCCTTTGTCTGTGCTCTCTCACACACACACACACACACACACACACACAGTAACAAGTCTTGGCGCTCTTGTCTCTCTGGCTCTGAGTGCCTGTGCCGTGTCCGTGTGTGTGTGTGTGTGTGTAGTGGGGGCCGCAGCAGCGTCGTCGTCGTGGTTGTCGTCATCGTCGTCGTCTTTTTGCGTTCGCTTCGTTTCATTTCGTTTCGTTTTTGTGGTTTGAGCGCGCGAGTCTGTAAAAAAAGCTCTATCGAAGTCTCTGTCGCTATCGTTGTTGCCGCCCCCAACACACCCCCGCCAGCTTTTTGTTGTTGCTGTTGCTTTTTTTTCGTCTGTATTTTTACATTTCTTTTGCTCTCTCAGTCGCGGTTGTCGTTGGCGTCGCTGCCGCTGCCAACGTTGGCAGCTCTGCTTGGCTTGGCCGTTCGTTTTCATGGGGTTCTTGAGCGTATGCAAAAGATTTTTGCACATATTCATCTTTTTGGCCGTTTTCGGTACGTTTCGTGGAGCGCGCGTCGCGCAAATTTCTACAGCTAAAGTTTTTCGCGCTAAAAGAAATTGTTGTATTCGCTGAGTTTTGTGTTCACTGTTCCGATTCTTTGTGTCTGTTGTCTGCATCTTTCTTACGATTTCGCCCCATGCCTTCAAATTTCTCGCAATTTTCGTCTTCTGTGCGTCTGCCGAGATGCCGATACATCAGCCTCAGTTGGGATACTCACAGATACTCGCCGCACAAATACATACGCAAAACACTTCCTACATTTTTTCGTCTGTGTCGTCGGGCTATTTCCATTATTATTATTTACTGTGTGTTTTGTTTCGTTCGCCTTAGTCTTGAGTGTATTTATACATAGCATATTTTTATATGTATGTATGAGAAAAGAAGTGCCAAAAAAGGATGTTATTTTACGAGTTTTATGACTGGGAGAAGGTGCTAAGAATGAGACGGCCCTATGTGCGTGGGCTTGCAGGATATTCAACAGGGAGAACGTTTATTAAACTCCCAAAAGTACATTGGACTTGAATTTGTGATACAATGAACTGTGATTATGATAAATGAAACCTTAAAGATGCTCTGTGAAATTTAAAATGCAAGCGAAAAAAAAAACAGACAAGACAAATATAAATAAAAGTAGAAATAAAATAAAATGAGTTTAAAATAGATACAATTATGATATGTGGCAAATTGATTTAAAAGTAAATAACTGAAGAGATCTACAGATCTGTGTAAACAAAGACCATCAAAGAATAGAAGTAAAGAAAAGTTTAAGCCAGTTATAAATATATATAATATATAAATATACATACAATAATGAAAACTTTAAATAAAATGAAATTGTACTAAAAAATATGTAGAGCAAAATTACATTAATTTTAATTTTAAAACTGCATATTAACAATAAACTGTAAAAAAATTCTACAAATATTTTAAAAGCTTAAAAAGTGATTTTAAAAGTATATCCCAAATTCATAAGAATTTTAAAAGTCTAAAGTGTGGTTAAAAAATATCGCAAAATGCATTCATTTTCAACTGAACAATCAAATTATTAATAAAACTGTGATTAAAAAATATCTTTCAAAATGCATTATATTTTTAAATCGGACATTAAATGAAAAATATATATATAAACCGTTTAAAAGTATAAAGTATCTCTAAAAAGAAAGTGAAGTTTAACAAATAAAAATGAAAAAACGATTTCATGGCAAAATAAACGCTATCGAAAATGTGCTATATAATTTGCCACATATTGCCAGAGTTCTAAAAATAAGTACAGCGAACAATTTCAATTAATGACAATCCCCGAATATATCTGCACTTATGTATCTGTATCTATATATCTATATGTGTGTGCGAGCATTTGCGTTAGTGATTGGGTATCGGGGAGTATTGACTATCGTTGCGGTTCGCCAATTTTTACCCATTTGTTTGAACTTTTCTGATATAGTACATAGTATATGCATTCGTTGTGTTCTGCTTATCCTATTGTACGACGTGTAATCGCTTGATTCATTAAAAATGTTTAACCTGTGCTGTTGTGTGAAAATGAGTGTGTGTTTGTGTGTGTGCATTTACCGACGCAGCTGCAGTCGCCGGCGGCAGCGACGTTGCTTTTTGTTTTTGTCATTAGATTGCATCACTATTTTTGGTTATTGGTTTTGCTTTTGGCGTTGCCATAAACATTTGCCATATACAGGTACATGTGTGTTTGTTTGTTATTTGGCCACTCAATGCTCAACGCCATTCACCCCCGCGCAGCCCGCGCCCATCGAAATCAGCGGTGTTTTGAACTTGAAATTTTTGTTTGTTCGTTTTAGTTTTGCATTTTCATACTCGCTGCTTGTTATTGTTGTTGTCTATTCCGTTGTCCTGCCGCTGTTGGCGCTTTTGCGCTCTCCCACTCTCTTTGCCAGTCGTTCGCTCTCGCGCCGAGCTTAGACAATGCATTTGTCTGGGGTTAGGTTCGTTTATTGTGTTTAGCTAAAGTTGAAAAGAGAAATAAAGAGAGTGATGGAGAGAGCGGGGCGCATTTGAAGTTTTGTACGTCAGCCTTTATGCTTATAGGTGTGTGTGCGTGTGTGTGTGTGTGTGTGTGTGTGTGTGTGTGTGTGTGTGTGTGTGTGTGTGTGTGTGTGTGTGTGTGTGTGTATGTGCGCGTATGATTGCCATGTGTTGAATTTAATTTGGCAAGCAGGAAGTGAGGCAAAACAAAGATGTTGAGCTTCATGATATCGATAACGATAACACGCAAATTATTTACTGAGCGCCATGAAGCGCCTGATAAGCATAATAATTGATATGATTTATATTTAAATACAATGCTTGACTGCCGTCGGCCTACTGCGATTATGACCAATTGCCGACGGCATATTTTTTTCTGCTCGTTAAAATTGCAAAATTTAAATTAATTAATGATAGTTACATTTCCAACATAAATCAATCATCCATTAAATATTTTATATATTTTGCAATTTTAAATGTGCAACGTTCAAATGTAACACAAATATATAACCATATTGTAATTTATCGCTAATTGTTTGTTTTTTGTTTTTCTTCCAATTTTTCTAACACAGGTGCTTTTTGACTGTTTGGAACATTTTTAAAGATTACGTTAAAACGTTGTTGATACTTATTAAAATATTGTTTTGTTAATTAAAATAAAATAATAATAACAATAATAATTAATAATATATATAATACTAAGACAAGTCATCATAATAACAAACACAAATGTAATAATAACGATAAAAATATATAAAACAACTTATGTGCAATCAGTTAATAATTTTTTAATTTATTCGTATCATTCAATCAATTAATTTGTATATAATTTAAAAAAAAAACCAACAAATTCTACGACAACAACAAAACAACATACAACGGGAAATAGAAAAGAGCAGAAAATTAAAGTTAACTTTCAGTTGTAAGCGAAAACCAAAAGTGATTTTAGTTAGTTTCTCAAAATTTAACAAACAAAATTCACAACAAAATTTGGAATACAACTACAACAACAACAACTACTACTACTACTACACAATAACAACTACATCCACTGCAACAACAACAACAACCAACCGACAACAAACAACAGCAACAATAAAAGCAATAACAATTACAAATTATAATAATACATAATAAAGGAAGCAACAAAATAATTGTAATAAAAAAGAACAAAATAATAGAACGCGAACTGTAACCATAAAATCAAAAACTAAACGTAACTGTAAACGAAATAATAATACAAATAAAATCAAAAACAAAAATCAAAGGGCAACAAACAGCAACAAAACAGAAATAAAACCAAACAGAAACACAATAAACCAATCCAACAACAACAACAGCAACAACAACAAAGCAACAGAAAATAGCAACAAATCGAAACGAAACCGAAATAGCCTTAAAAAACAACCAAAAACCCCAAAAACTCCGATAAACCGATTAACCGATAACAAAACAGCAACCGAAACAGAAACAGAAAAAACAAAAATAGAAAATAGTAACGAAAACAGAAAACCGAATACAGAATCAGCAGCAGCAGAAGTGAAAAATCAAAAGTCAAATTCCAAAGCCAAAAGCAAAACAAAGCAAAACCGATAACAAAATAAAAGGAAATAGCCAAAATTTGTTAAATTTTTTTGTGTAATAAAAAAACAACAAGTAATACAAATTTATAAACCTAAAAAAATCAATTTTAAAAAAATAAAATTTTTGTCGTTCAAAAAATTGAAATTTTGTGTTACGGTTTGAATTTTCGTCTTTAAATTTACGTTCGTAACAAGAAAAGAAAATGTTCTGAAAAAGTCTTGGAGCAAAGCTATAAAAAGCGGAAAACAATTTTCAAAACTTTGATGAAAACAAAAAGGTGAACAATTTAAGCGATCAAACAAAAAAATATAAAGAGAAAGAAGAAGGATTATAAATATTTCGTGTGTGTTAAGCGGAGATTAACTAAAAAGAAGCTAAACAAACAAGTTGTGTGCCAATGTTGCACAAATCCCATTTGAAGTGTGTGTTTTTTGGCTAAGGAAAGCACGAAACACTTCGAGGTACATTGCGGTAATATATATATATATATATAGATATATATCAAGTGTAATAAAAACAACTTAAACTAAAGGCAAATATTCATATCGTGGCAAAAAACCTAAGAAAACCCCATTTTCCAAAAAACAAATTAAATAATTATTCGTAGTGCAGAAAAAAAAAACATTCAGACAAAAAATCCTAAAAAAAAAACGTTTTAAGCTATACATTAAATTATATTACATTTATGATAAAAAAAAAACCACACAATAACAAGAGGAATTCAATTGAAAACCAACACACACAAAAAGTATATTTGAGAATTTACAAAACAAACAGTTTTTGGGCCAAAATATAAAAAGATAAACTAATATTGACAACATTCCCCACGAACATAATTGGAACATCATTTGGATTAGGAACAACAGCTAATTGCAACCAAACCTATTTTGGGATATAAAATTTGGTAAGTAGTAAGAAAATGTGTGTAAAGCCAAGTGATAAAAAACCCCTTTTCATAAAATAGTTTAAAATTAAAAGAAGGAAAAAAATTATTTGTCACTAGTTTTACGCTAGTGACAAAATCTTTCGAGACGTGATCAGGGTACTTAAAACTGATTAAGGGATTGTTGCATACAAATATGTGTTAAAATCTATCTTAAATCTAATTAAGAGTTATTTTACTCAGCAATCTAGTTTTTTCAAAGAACACCAGGTAGTATAGATTTATTTATTTATTACTGTGATTTCAATATTTAAAATTAAATATTCTCTTCCCTTTATCGGGAAAATGTGTATTGCTTGAAAAGAAACATCCGACCTAATAGAAAACTCATATATTTATTTTTTTTATTGCTTAAAAACATATTTTTATGTAGTTTTCCCAGCAAATACATTTTAAATGTTAAAAGCCCAGACAAACAGGAGTAAAAAATCTTATATCGAAAACCTTTTCTTAAAATCCCACAAGTCATATATAAAAACTGTTCAGTATTTCAGAACTGTTGTAACTTTATATAGAAATCCTTTTATCCTACCACAACGCAGTTTTTCGTTGCGCGTAGAAAATTGTTGTTACGTTAATTTCGTGGAAAATCCCATTTTACACTTTCGAAGGCCATTATAAAAACTTTATATAATTACATGAAAATGTCGTTTAAAAGCACGAAAAAAAAGTACAGACTGACGCAAAGCTGAAAATACGCATAAAGTGTGTGAGCGAGACAGAGCGTTGGTCAACGCATTGTGCGAAAGAGATGGCGCCAATGCGCGCCAAAAAGCATGCAATGAAAACGGTGCTTAACGCAGCGGCCATCCAACAAATAGCCTTCTTTTATATAGCACGTATGTACAGATATACGCATTTATACACATATATACACATCACCACATATATATAAATATATATAAATATATATGACTACAGTATACATGGGTGTGTATGTGTGCTCATCTATATGCAAATTGCATTTAGGCGCAAAAAATTAATTATTGAAAAAATTGCGCGGACGCAGAAGGGTGAAAAACGGCTCCCAAAAAGCACCCCAACCTCAACCCCCTTTTGGAGCTGAAAACATAAAATGCCAGTGGGCAATGGTCAATGGGTGTTCGAGGGTGGGGGTTTCCTGGGCCTGGGGTCTGGGGTTTGGGGCTTGGGGTGGAGATAGGCTGGTGCTGTTGCGGCTGCGGCAATTGAAAATCGAAGCACAAAAGGCAAAAGGATGAGAGACCAACGAAAAAAAGGAGAAAAAAGCATTACACATATTTTAAAATGAATTGAAATAAAATTTCGTACATAAAAATGTGCGAGAGAATGAAATGAATTACGTATGTGGGTGTTGGAGCGTGTGTGTGTGCTTGTGTGTGTACATAAAAGTACAGTTGACGCTATACAATTTTAACGGCAAATGGCAGCGGCAGACAGTGGCGTAGGTGGCAGGGGTTGCAGTTGGAAAGGGGTTGGTCAGCCAGCATCCTTTTTGACATGACAGAGTTTCGACTGTGGTCTGCACACATCCATATATGTATATGTAGATGTGTGTTGTGTTTTCGTGCGTGTGTATGTGTGTGTGTGTTGGTGCGAAAGAGACTGACTGTCTGCACTTGGCATTAAGCCCCCTTCCACCGCCCGCCGCCCACGCACTGCAAGTAGCTGCAATTTAAACTGGTTTGAAGTCCGCCTGCTCCCCAAACGAGCGCAATTATATTTCTCTTCTTGTATGTGTGTGTGTATGTGTGCACCCAGCAGCACTTTAGCGCCTGAATAACATACCGAAATCCTTACTTAACCAGTGCCTGTTGTATGTTTACCTGTTTTGTTCAAAAATTATAATTGACAATTTATTGTATTTTGTAAATAAGCTATCCTCATTTAATTAATAGAATATATATAATAATTAATGAAGTAATGTTTTCTTTTTATTTTTTTTATTAACACAATTTACAAGTTTTTATTTAAATTAAAATAATTAATTTATTTATATTTCTTTTTTTTGTTAACCCTTTATGCATTCTATAGGGATATTATACTTTACTTCCTAAGGCTATTTTCTGATAGTTAAAATGTATAGCTGCATAAGCAAAGGGCTTCTCTTATTAGTTCTATATAAGCCCTTCAAAACTCACGAATGCCGAGATTCACCTTTTGACGACACATTCCATAATGTTCTACTGGGTTTCTGTGGGTTTTACGTACGTGTTAACCATGTCATTAATGACAACTTTAATTTACATCGTTTTTCTTTTTAATTCTTGTTTTCTTTGCTCTTTCTTTTATTTCCGCTGCGTGTGCAGTTGGCAACAGCAGCTGCAGCAGCGCACAACAAAAAAAAAAAAAAAAACCACCCACCCAAAAGCGACGCCTCCAACGAACCGCGCCGAAACTGCACATTTTTTGCTTTTCCTTGTTTTTTACATTTTCATTCGTATTTTTTCTCCTTTTTTGACTGCATTCTTTTCCATGCCATTTCGTTAATTTTATTGCAGTTGCTGTGCAATTTTCATTTTCTTTTTGAAACACTCTCTGGTTTTTTTTTCTTTTATTTTTACATTTTTATTTTTTGCAGTGTCATTGAATGCAACTACATACATATATAGAACGAAGTCTAGAGCAAACGTGACATATCATTACCCACAGCTAAATACCTAGAGGGGACGTTCAGCCGGGGGCGTCAGTATTTTTTGTCTATAACATCAGAAAACATTGTAACATTTTTTTTTGTTTTTCAACGAAGGTTTCTCTTTTGTTTCGCTGCAAGCTAAATTGGGGTACTACTCTGTTGGAATAAGGGAAAAAACTGTCGAAAAGTTTTTGAAAGAGATACGAAACATTTTAAAGAAAAATAAATGTAATGAAATGCCATACAGATTTTTTTCAAAGTTAATTTAATTTTAGAGAATTTTTAGTCTTTTTTAAAGATTTTTGATTTATTAATGTAGCGATTTGTTATTCTATTTTTTTAATAGGAGGTTAAATAAGTCAAAAATAGGAAATCTTTCTGATGTGATGATTAAAAATATGCATTTCCCTAACAATCCTTAATATTAAGTATTGCTTGTTTTTTAAAGCAATGTAATTTAGGTTTTTATAGGAAAAAAACAATGTCATCAGCATTAGCTACTATTTAGCCCCTCTAATTACAGGGAATAATTATAGAAAAGGTGCAAGGACTTGTTTTAGTACGATTCCCAGCCCTCTGGCAGGTATGTCAACTTAAATTACGCTGCCTTTGGGCAACTTCAAAAGCATTTCGGTGCACATTTTCTTTTGAGTTGAATGCCCCCAACCCGAACGAAAATAACTGTCACATAGCTCTCCTTTGGCAGGAAATTCTATGTGATGTCCAACCAACTGGTTGCATTGACAGCTGCAGCTATCTGTGCGATTTGGTGGCAGTTCAGTGGCAGCCACGCAGCAGGCAGCAGGCAAGGCCAACGTGCAACGTCAACATGCGGGTGGCTCTAAATGATGGCCACCAACCACCAACCCACTGGGGCTTTAGTTGGGCGGCTTAGGAAGTCATGTTATGGGTGCAAAGAGAGAGAGAGAGAGAGAGAGAGAGAGAGATAGAGAGATAGTGAGAGAGAGAGGGGGCGGTGTTCCCTATGTCTGCCACGTTTCCTGTTGCCTGCACAACGCGTACTTTTTCGCTTTTGTGTTTTGACATTCTACACGTACAGCGAGCACCAGGCTTAGATGTTGTTGTTGTTGTTGTTGTTGCTATTATTTTCTTTCATGACTTTCACTTGCATCGCGACGCATTGTGCCACAGATTTGCCCATCTACACACAGTTAGTTGTGTATCTAGATACGTGGGCGAAACAGATACATGCACATGAAAAGTGCTTAATTAGAGCTCTACTAAAAATTTGAGACGAGGCACCTTTGAGTGCTGTCATATAATATTTTAATTGCTTAACATGTTTGAATAGATGTGTGGAACTGTGACTTGTAATATTAATGAATGCATTTGCATTTGGGTTGGTTGTAAAAGGGTAAAACTATTTTTTTTGCGGCTTAGCTGAAATACATTTTTGTAGAGTTTCTTTACAAATGGTGTTTGTAAAGTTAGATTTTCCCAATTATTTACACAAGTTTCTACCTTACAAATCAACTCAAACGTTATTTTTATGAAGATAAGAGCACATTACAAAAGTTGATAGCTGCAATAGAATCTATCAGGTAAAAAGATATCTGATCAAAACCAAATCAAGAACTATTGTTTGTATTATTTATTTTTTAAATATGCCACCTTTATGTATAATTATTTTTTTAAACAGCAAAAACAATATCTCTCGATATCAACCATATTTATGATGCCTACAAAGACCTGGCCACGCCCATCAGGCAGAAAAGTCAGTTAATAAGAAAAATGTAACTTTAAACATGATTTATTTTATTCTATTTTTTTGTAGTAAATGGGAATAAAGTTGAGAACTATGGCCTGCCCAATGCATGTCAACAGCCTATCAGAACGCAGCCTGGCAGCGGTGGCGTATGCGTAATTTTTTCATACGCCTCGTGGGCTGCTGCACTTTGTGTCGATCTCAATGCGTTTCTTTTGTGCCACCGGAAAGGGTTGTTTGGGGTCTGTTTTCTGTGGACTGCAGTTGTTTTCACATGTCGTCGGTTGCCATGCAATAAAAAAGCTTTTCCTTACCCAAAAAAAAAAAAAAACGTAAAAAAGGAAACCAAACAAATAGGAACATTAAAATATATTCCACTCTATATACTTTTTGGAGATGAGGGAGGGAGTCCTGCCTCTGTTATATGTGCTGTGTACGAGAGGATTAAGCCGGGTAACAGACCTTTTCGTCAGGTTTAGGCAAATATTATATCAAATATATGTTGGCATTAGGCAGCGGGTTGGAATTGGGGCTTATATAGTTCAAAAGGGGTTAGGTAAAGTGAAACGTGCGTTGTGAGTGTAGCTTTAAAAAAATAGAAATAAAAGTGAATAATTCAAAATAATATTAACATTTACAAACATAAAAACATCCTATAAAAAACTCTAAAGTGAATGTTTATTAAAGATTTAGAAGAACTAAAGTAAAGAAACTGCGGTTAAAGTATGAAAAATACACATTTCGAAGGTAATCACATTCAATAAAAGATTTTGAAATAAAATTCATAGGTATATGAAAATATGATGAGTATTTATTGCCCCAAAACTCATATATATAGTTTTTGTTATTTCTTTGATTTCGACTGCAATGGCAACAACGATAACAATAGCTACAACAACGGACCCGCACAAGTGCACTTTTTGCCAAAGCTGCAAACATAAAAATAATAAAAAAAAACACAATTTTTTAGTGCTTGTGGCGCTATGTGAAGGTTCACAATGGAGCAGACACAAGAACAGAAGACCTCGTCCTCGGGCACACACTAAAAACAGCACATTTTGCGGGGGGCGTGGGCAACACAGCAGTAAAAAAATTTCAACCTGCAACTGCGTTTAACTGCAAAGCAACTTTGTAAGCGCCAGGTTCAAAGCGAATTTCTCTTCAGTTAGTTGCCACAGCCTTTTTTTTTTTAGCTGCCTTGCATTTGATTTATATTGAAAGCTGTCAGTGGAAAAGTGGAAAATTGTCTTTCCGACGACTCCCAAAATACACAGTAGCTAAAACTGTCCCATTATTTTAAGTTATTGCGCAGACTTTAATTTAAAATTGTTGTAAATTTAAACTTAAAGGTAACGAAATTGTATTTAAATTAATTTTTAGTTTATATTGAAGAATTACAGAAAGTTAAATAATTTCGACGAATTTCGATAAAGCATGTACTTCATTTAAATAAGATAATTATTATTTGTTTAATTGAGCTAAGTACAAATTTAAGCTTTCCTAATGCAGTTTGTTTTGCAGACTCTTTTAAATAGTTTTCTTATGTACAATTAACACCTTTTTAACGACTGTTTTCCAAAGCTTCTTATATTTAGCATGATCTTCTCGTGAGTTTTTAGACCATTTGCGACCTATTATCGCTACGTAAGGCAACATGTCAAACGAGTCTAATGCAATTAACTTAACTGACTGCAGGAAAATGCAATTTAGCGGAGTATATTTTCAGCTAGATGACAAAACACAACGACGAACAAGTTAAATACTAGAAAATATTAACAAAGACAAAGCCGGAGAAAAAGGAAACAAAAAAAAGTAGAAAAAATACTAATCGTGTACAGTTTTTCATTTGACAGGCGACAAAATGCAACCGTGCGTAAGTCAAACTCTCGCTGTCTTGCTCCAACTATATTTCTCTCACTCTCTCACACACAAAATTTTTATTTTTCTACGCTTTCATGCGTCAAGTGTGAAAATCTGCACGCACCTAGCGGAAAGCTGAACAAAGGCCGCCGCTGTCCACGCACCGAGTCTGGAATTTGTCTAACGGCATTCGTGTAAGTAATAGGATTAGTTAAGGGTTGCGGCACGATACCAAGGGTCGGCCAGAGCGTCACGACCCCCTTCTAGTGGCTGTCAGACGCAGCCAGACGAAGCACTACTGAAATTTTCTAATTTTGGCATAGTTTTCAACGTCTGCCAACTTTTCGAGTGTACTTCGAAACTTGCGCGTGTGCGAATTTAAAAATATATACGAAATATATATATGTTGAAATAGGAACATAAAACAAACACTTAAATATAAATAGTAAATTAAATATTATAATTTAAAAACAAATTTATTTATTCAAATGGATTTCAAAATCCCGATATTTCAATATTATTCATTATTCTTAGAATAAATTTATTTTTACTTAACTAAATAAATAAATAAATAATACATAATAAATAGATCCACATTCCTGAAATTGTAAGAAATCGTTTGAATTATATGCTGTTCGTAGCATGTAACGGTTTTTTTAAGTGTATCTGCTTATTATTTGATGATAACGTATTTCAACGCCCGCCTGTTGGTATTTTATTCATACTATACTACTATTATTGAACGCTACGAAAATAGCATAGCTAAGCCCATTAAGATACCCATTATATATATATATATATACATATATATTGTATGGCTCATGAACTTGGCTCAGTTGGCAAGATTTTGCCCTGGATAAGTTAGCCATATCGTGCATCCGAGACTGTTTAATCTACAGCACTTCGCAGGCAACTGTTCTTGTTACTTGTTTTTATTTTATGGCACTTTTTTCCGAGCCACTTCCGTTTGTTGTCTCTCGGGCCACCTAATATCAAGCTTTATCGCAGTTTTCTTTTACATTTTGTTATTTGCCTTACAATTTTTGCCTGAAAGTGAAAACTGGCAAGTGATTGGGGCAAACTCTGAATTGTTGGCTGAACAACCCACACCCTAAATTCCCTCCCATGCTGCGTGCCTAGCCAGCTCTGCCATTAATGGCAAATGGAAAAACAAGTTTTTAATACAAGGCAAAGTTTTCATTTCGTGCAGACAGCGACGAGACAAAAGGCAGCCAAAATAGTGCAAAATAAAATACAAAACAACAAAAAAAGTTTTTAAAAACCAAGCCATGCTTTTAAGCTTTTAGTAAGCGATGTGTGGAAGGATATTAAGGATTTTAAGTTTCAAGCAATATTTTTTAAATAAAGATAAGGACCAAAAACAAACATGTTTAAAAACAATTTATGTAGTCTATAATTAAAATTATATATTTGGAATAGTATTTAAGGTCAGCTTTTTTTAGAAGTCGCTTCTATTGTATGCATTAAGCTTATTCAAAATATTATTCACTTGAAGTATTTGCGTTTGTTATCAGTGGCTGAATTTTTAAAAATAAATATATTTTCGTAAACATTTGCGATAAGCGTGAAAGTAATGAATATAAAAGACAAACAAATTAATACTCTAGAGTAATCACATATCAAATCATAAATCTAGAGAGCTAACAATTGTGAATGAACAACTGTGACTTCATAGGCAAGCCTGAAAAAATATTATCATTTGCTCCCCACTTCAGAGCCCAGCAGGTAGACATGTCATAATATTCATTCAAAATTGTTCATTTCTTATTTATATTATTTTTTCCATGTCGGAAAGGTAAACAAAAATCAAATCGATAGGTTACTGAACCAAAAGGCAAAACCAAACAGCAACCCATACAGGAAAGCACCTACAAAAAATCAACAACAACAACACACACACACAATGAATACACACAAAATGCAAATGCAATAACAACAAGTGTAAAGCATAGATACGGATACATACATATCTACAGATATAAATATATACAGATAGAAGTGTTGCCAACAATGTGCTACAAAAATTCTAAAATTAAGCATACGTTGCATCTTTTAATGTCGAAGACAATAGAAGCTTTCTTATTGTGTATCTTTAAGATACAACGTTTATTTTTACGCAACACTTTAAAAGATGTTTTGTTGACCGAGCTCGCATACCCTTGCAAAGGGTATTCAAATTTGGTAACAAGGTATGCCGCACATATACGTATATATATTTGGCAAGAGTATTTAATTTTAAGTTACATGAAGAAAACAACATTTGTTAGTTTTAACAATGTGTTCAAAAAATTTGTCATTTATTTTTTATCAACTTAGGGCCAGTTTAAAAGTCGCTGCTTTGGGATAACAGCTCATTTCGACTATTTTTGAGTTATTACTAAAATGTGCACAGAGTATTGAGTAGTCGGTTGCGCCCGATTGCAACGTTCTCAATTTTTTTCATGTCTCGAAATCACATTTAAACTTGTTCGAGTGTTATTGTTGTTTTTGCAACATTGCAAAAACGAACGTTGCCAAAAATGAAAGAAAAATAAATGAAAATAAAATAAAACGAAACGAAACGAAAGTAAACAACAAGCAAAAACGGCACAAAAGACACGACGAGACGTTGTCAGCAGTTGTTATAGTTGTTTTAAATTATGCTTTTTATTTATATTTTAATTTTTTACATATCTACCAACAGATCGACCTATGTACATATCTCTGTATAACCACATATCTACATATTATTAACTCCCCCCCTGAACATTTATGCATGCTCAGCTTGTTTCGTACTAATTTATCATTTTTCGTTGTTGTTTTTTGGCTTTTCTTGTTGTTTTTTGATTGTTTATACAAAAAATTCGTTGTTTATTTATAAAATATTGCATACACATCATACAATAATTTACTTTATATTGTACATGTGTCTTTCACACACGCTCCTCACTCTACGGCACCTGTCAATCTAGCCCGCACCCCCTCAATTCTTGCACCCCCCTACACGTTTTCGTCAACCCGGAAAACGACGCAATCAAACGAGCAATTGCAAATTTCTGTTCTTTGGTCACGATAAGTGACTGACTGAGTGGGCGTTGCCACAATGGTTGGGCGAGGCGTGGCGCTGCTGGGTCAGGCGGGGGGAGCAAAGAAGATTCAGTTTTTTTTTTGTGGGCCAACACGAAACAGCCGTTTGTCTTTTGGTGGCTAATGTGGGTGTCGTTCTTAACTGATTGCTTAAACGGTTGAGCGAGGCCGAGTGGGGGATTGGTCAGCAGGTCTAAAGGTCGCCTTGCCGCCAAGATGGTCATCAGTGGAGTGGGAGGGAGATAGCCCGTAGATCAGATAGAGAGAGAGAGAAACATATTTAATAAAATTATAGTTTCTTAAACAATATTAATGCATTATTTAAAATGCGATTGTTCAGCAGTAAGTTTGAAGTAAAAGAAAGAATCTGTATAGCGAATTTTTAACTTATGCAGCAATAAATACCCGATTTGATCTGACAGCAAATCTCTATTGCGGAACCCCACTAATATCTGTGTGATCTTAGCTTTACCTAAACTCTGAATTGTAAGCAGACTTTAGTTCAAACTTTTTATTAGCATTAGCTTATGTCCAATTTCTTATCTCAATTTTACTGTCTACTGGCTTTAAGTTTAGTTTTAGGTAAGCTATACTCCTTTTCTCAAATTAGCAGTAACTGACACTCCTACTACTGTTTTTAGTGCTCTAAACTGCGCACTAATCGTAGAACTCAAATAGTAGCAGATACGTCTACGTAATAAGAAACAAAAATAGAGAGGGAGAGAGAGAGAAAAAAAAAATAATTTATACACACTCAATAAAACGAGGCAAACGAAAGCGCACACGAAGTGCAGCAACGGCAGCACGCGCTAAAAGCAGCAGCGCAGTCAGCGTTAGCATTGACGTCGCTGTAGCGGGATGCCGCCGCAGCATTAGAAAATCGACAACAGAGCGCCACAAGCTGAGAGAGGAGAGCGCAACGCTGATGTTGCCTTGAGAGAGCGTGAGCGTCATACACACTCTGAGAGAGCTTTGTTGGCGACTGCACCAATACTAAGATACTTGTGACATGCACACACTCACACTCGCACACAGCTGGGGGCCGGCGTCCGACCCGCCGGCAAAAAGTTAAAAAATTTTGCAATTGTTTTGACTAATAAAGCTTAGAGAGCAGAGAGTGGTGTGCGCGCTTGTGTGTATGTGTGCGTGTGTGTGTGTGTAAGAGAGTGAGTCGCTCGTTACTCGCCGCTCGCTGGTTTTGCTTTTTTTGTGTGTAGACATTGTATTTGTAGTTGGCGGCGAGACCAGAGACCCCCAGACCCGTGGCCATAGCCATAGCTAAAAGTTGGCGCGCGCTCCGCTCCCACAAAAACAGAAAAAAGTATTTAAAAAAAAAAACGACGACGACGACGACAACATCGTTTCGCCTTGCGCTGAGTTTCTTTTCGTTTCGTTTCGTTTCGTACCGCTTTGGTTTCGGATTCGGTTTGTTGTACTTAAACTTTTTTTGGCATTTTGTTCGATTTTTTTGCCGTTGCCGCCTGCAGTCGTCGACCGCCAACGACGACGACGTCGACATCTAATAAAAAGCTGCACACGGTTTATATATAGAGAGTACGCGAGCACTTGTATTATAGAGCGCAGACTGCGTGGAAATCGCCAGCAATAAAAATAACTAAAATGTAGTCACAAATTGAGAAAAAACGCGCAAACATCGAAAATAACGAAGCAAACAAAACACAACAAAAAGAATTTCGAATAAACAAACGTTTGCATGTGAGTGTGTGTGTGTGGAACACACGCGGCGTATACGCAATCGTGTGAGAAGAAGAATCGAAAAAGAAGAAGCAGCTGCAGCTGGCCGATAAACCGCCAAGTGTTATAGCAAATAGATTTTCGATTACAAAAAAAAGAAAAAAATATATATTTAAAAAAAAAACAAAATTTTGTCAACGTTTGCAGCACTTTGCAACAGCAACTGTAACTGCAACTAAAAAAAGCGCTCAAGTGTGCGTGTGTGTGTGTGTGTGTGCACAAAAATTTGATGTAGCTGTGGCATCAACGGTACGCGGGGGTGTCTACATCTGTAACTCTCCGTGTGTGCGTGTGTGTGTGTGTGTCAGCTACTGTGAGCACGTGCAATTGCCCAAGTGTATTAGTGTCTCTCGCTGCTCTCCGTGTGACTTCGTTTGGGCTTGCGTGTCTGTGTGTGTGTGTCTGTGTGTTTGTGTGTGTGTGCCACTGCAATTTGCAATTTTTTGTCTACACGCCGCTGCAACTGCGCGCAATAAACTTTTTGAGGTTAGTGTAAGTCACACATACATCTGCATATATATTTTTATGTATACTCGCACTAATACAGCAGTTATACAGCCCGCCCCCAGCTCCTGTCCCACCTACGGCAGACCCCCTTCTAGCCTGGACTAAATATGCATATGGTGTCGAGACCTGACTGCATGTAAATTTTGTGTGTGTGTGTGTGTGTATGTGTGTGTGTTTTTGTTTATGCGACGACACACAAAGTTATCGTTGTTATCGTTTTAATCGCTGTTATTGTTGATGTTGCTGTTGTTGCTGTTGCCGCGTCGTCGTCGCCGGCTGGAACCCAAAAATTGTTATTTGTTTGGTTTTATAGTTTCTTGGGTTGGGTGCTGTTTCGTGGCGGCTTAATGACGACCTGTTTATGACCTGTCAATTAGTTAATTTGAACTGAAAGTGGATTTTAATGCACCCAGTTAACTCTAGATTTATTTGGGCGTTGCTCTTTTCACCAGTTTCACTCATCGCTTATTGGCCATTTCCGTATTTTCCGAAAACACACATTAAATTAGAAATTTAAGCAGTGTGCTAGTTTTACCAATTTTAAATTTTAAACATTAATCAACTACCAGATTGTTCCATTTTATTACTTTTAATTTTAATTTAAGTGTTTATAAAAAAGCCAATAGTTTCATAATGTTAAGTTGAACTATAATATATATAATAAAGACTCAAACGAAACTTCGTTTTAAAATATTTCAAATTTCAAGTTGGCTAATTTGAATTAAAAAAAACTTGAATCAACGTTAGGCATCTAATCAACTCGAATCTCAACTTTATATTCTCACTCAAAGTGTATCTCATCTTCCATATTTTAAATATTAAATGAAAGAACTGACATTCTGACATTCTATTTATGTTGCTAGCTTTAACTTAATATTTTTATTGATTTTTAAATGCTTTCTTTTTATTGTTTCAGCATTAAAAAATCAACATCCAAGGCAAAAGTGCATAAAAAAGGCAAAAATCGAATAAATATTCGGGGAAAATTCTGTTTTTCTTGGATAAACTAAAGGAAACAAAAATTAAAAAGAAAGGTAAGTAAATAGCGGGGAAACAGAAAAAAATTGCTGGACCGTTGCGAAAATTAAAAGAAAATCAAGCAGAAAAAAATAACAAACGCGCCAACTGAAAATGTTTTGCGCGTAAATCAAGTTGACAAAATGCAAAGAGGTAAAGGGGTAGGCGATGGGTCAAGAGGGGTATGGGGATGCAGAGAGAAGTCGCACACACAAAACGGCACTAATGAGCAGCAACAACAGCAAAAGCAAAGCGAAATACGCAAAAACTAAAAGCAAATAAAGAAACAAAAAATTTGCCACAAATCATTGCGATTTTTTGTTCATTTATTTTTTTTATTTTTTTTTTATTTGCGAAATTCCCCCTGGGGCTAAATTCGTTTATTTCGGGTATGTTTGTTTGTGTGTGTGTGTGTGTGTGTATGTGTGTGTGCGTGAGTGAGGGAGAAGGTAAGCGGGTGTATAATCTGTGCTGGTGCGTATCTACAAATGCTGTATGCGAATGTCAGGCCATAAAGGAATATGATGAATTATACGCGAAAAAACACAAATTTTTTGCACAAAAAACTAAAATCCACAAAATGTTCAACAACAAAACAAGCAAAATCACTTAATTGTGTGCTCCAAGTGTTACACTGTCTCTGTGTGTGTGTTTGTTTGTGTCGGTTTCGTGTCGCTGTGTATCTAACAGATACATCTGCAATAGTCTAATGCATGTGTGGCGTGTGGAACTGCCATCCAATCGGTACCCCATCTATCATCATACGAGATCTCAGTTCGAATTGTTGCCGGCTACAATTTTTGTTTCGTTTTTTGTTTGTCACCGAACGCCGACTTCGAAAATTTGACGCGTTAATTAAATGTACAGATATTTACACAGAATACTAAATGATTAAATAAAGTGAAATAAACCGAAAATAAAATTCGAGAACCTAAGGCAAGCCAAAAAAATAATTTAATGTATATGCAGTAAATTGAATTTTGCATTGAATTTATAATTATGTTTATGCAAAATTAATAAATTAATATTGCAACTGCAATTAGTTGTTTAATAGTGAATATTTTAAATTTTGTCTTTATATTACTTGTCCAGATAGAATGCGCTGAAGTTATATAATCAAAAGAATTAAGATTTTCTTCATTTAAATTAATTAAATGTATGTAAAATATATTTGAAAGCCAGTTTTAATATTTATATCAATATTTTGATGAAACCAGATACACAAACCTAAACACATAGTTCAAACCCAAAGTTGTTTTACATATCTACAAATTTCCAAACACAATTTTCTGATAAAGCCACAAAACCCATTGCTGTGTTATATTTGGGGTACTGCTACCCAAAACTGTTTATTTCTAGCTAGGCTAACAATCAAAAAAAAAAAAAAAAAAAAATGGACGCTTGGACGCTTTGGTCGTCTCTTCATGACTCACATTTTTTTTTTACTCTTTTTTGCGTGTCGCAAATGAATTTTGTTTAGTCGTGTCGTATCTGACAATTGTGCTTTACCTGTAGTTTATGTGAGCGCGCGTTCTTACTCTCTATTTCTCTGTATCTCCCTCTCTCTCT
The DNA here is from genome assembly GCA_004149465.1 of Drosophila nigromelanica. Classification (NCBI taxonomy): domain Eukaryota; kingdom Metazoa; phylum Arthropoda; class Insecta; order Diptera; family Drosophilidae; genus Drosophila; species Drosophila nigromelanica. The sequence continues at coordinate 7,535 of SCDS01000983.1, read as the reverse complement.
CTCTCGCGTTTTCGTTCTATGTTCAGCTCTCACTCTCTTTTTTGTGGGGGGAAGCTTTTGTGTATTGAATTAGATGACTGCACAAATTACGTTAAATTTTTGGCGCTCGTTTTTGTTGTTGGCGACGCAGCAACAAGCGCAAAAAGTTTGCCATTTTTTTTTTTTTGTTATTTTGTATGCTCTAACCTTGAAACAACATTTTTGTTGTATTGACTTCTTTTTCTATGTTTTTTGCGCTACACCAGCCAAATACAATAGATAGGCCTCTGAGTTCTTGTGTGTGTGTAGACTTTTAGTTCCATAAATTGGCAAAATAAAAATTGAAGTTGTTAAACAATTTGAAAGTTAAATTAGTTTGAGATATGTTCAGAGTGGAGTGGTGAATTAAAGGGTATGTTGAATAAAGTGTTATAATATCCCATTTATAAACATGTATAATCTGAAGGGATAACATAAACATAACATTTACCTTTACCTTTTTACACTGCTGCAAATTAAAGTTTTAAAGTTCAACAAGAACTCGAATTTTGAAATATATCGTTTTTTAGCTATTCACATGATTTCCTCATATTGCCGTATTTTCTATGCACATCCTCAACCAAATTAGAATGCTATTGATTTAATATCCCCAATTGCTCGTACGCTCCACTTTTTGATCTTTTGATTTATATTTGTGCGAATTTATAGCCAATTTTTGTGCACGCTTCGCTGGCAGTGAAAGTTGTCAATGTCCACGTTGACGCCCCCCACGATTTCTACTCTAGTTTGTGCCTCTTTTTTTGCACTATTTCTATTTCAATTTCAATGGCGTGTGGGCAACAAACGTTTCAGCCAATGACAGGCAGCGTTTATGGCCATTAATATCTGGCATCCATCTCTCGCATCTTTGTGTCTGCTGCATATGCATTTGTGCGCGTATCTTGTATCTGTATCTTTTATCGTGTATCTTGTGCGGCTACCACAACGCGTGTCTTTTGTGTCTCGGCCGTCAGGTGTGAAGTAGGTGGAGTTTGTCTGCTGCTCCAAAGAGTGCATTTCGATTTGCTTGGGTGAACCCTTTGCAAAGCTTTCAACTGCCCATAGAATACCGGAACGGGCTAAAAAAAAAGCAATCCTGATTGCTCATTAATGCTCATCGTTTGTTTAAAAGCGTTCACCATTGACAGAGGATATTAAGTTTCATTTGACTTCGAAAGTGTGTGGAAATGATAAAAAAATAAATGAGATAAACATAAAAAAAATTATCTTTAGAATAAATCATATATCATATATCAATAAATCATATATAATTCTTTACGACAAATTAAATAATTCGACACAGAGAAATATTTAAAATATATATGTATAAAATATTTAAATACGGAATTGAGCACATTTTTATAAAAAGAGCAACGATTACATAAAGAGTAAATGAATCATGAACTTTGACCTATAACTTAACAGTTTACAGGTATCCCAATAGAGCTCAAACCAGTTTTTGTATTTACTTTAAATGGTGTTTGCATTAACTAAAGCACTTTCTTAAACCAACTTTAACGGTACAAGTACTTAATTTACGTTGCCTGTCGTAAAAAATCATCTGCTTAGCATTGACGATCGTTAACTAAGCATATTCCCAATGGATCTGCTAACACTCATTTAAATGGCCGCACGCATTTAAAAATAAACCGCTCATTACATTTGTCAGAGCGGAAGAAGAAAAGCGGCAAGAGTGTGTGGGGCGAAGTGGGGCAAAAAAAACTAAAAAAAAAACGAAAACATGAAGAAAAAAAACATGTCGTGCTTACAGATAGTGTGACTGGAACTGGGACTGCCGTGACTTCTGCAGCAGGGGCACGCGGGCGGGCGGGCGATGGGGCAACTGCAGCGACAACGAACGCATAAATTGCGAACGCTGTCGCGCTGCCAATGGAGCGCAATAATTCACAAATAGCAACAGCGACTTGGACGGCACGAAGTGCAACTGCATTGCCACAGATCGACTGCACTGCACTGCCCGTCTGTCCGCCTGTCCGTCCGCTCGCCCGACCCAGCTGTCGTGGTGTGGGTCCCTGCTCGGGCGCCGCTCCATGCCAGACTGCGCCGTTGAGGTATCGTATCTTGCAGTCTGTTTGCTAGCGCGACGCGTTCATTTACGGGTTCAAGGTAGTTTAGTTCTCTCGCCGCAAACGAATCGAACTCGCACTCATTCGCACTCACTCGCACTCGCACTCGGATCTTAGCTGCGATGCGTTGCGAATAGATGCGGTAGCGCTAACTTCTTGTAATTGTTGTTGTTGTTGTTGTTGTAATTGTTGTTGTTGTTATTGCTTATTGTTGCTGCTGCTGCTGACACGCATTGCGTTTTCAATTTAATTTTTCCAATTCATTTCGTCATTGGCCAACGATTTCAATTTCTTTTCGCAATTTGTTGTGACTTTACCAATTAAGTCAACACATCCAATACGGATGGACAGTTATTTTGGCAGTATTTTTTTGATAAGCTGATTTTATACATATTTTTCTTCTTCTTTTTATTTATAAAAATTTCTTAAGTGTACTTTTAAGTAAACAGCAAATGTACGTAACAAATAGTTTATAAGTATCGAATAAAATAGTAAACTGTTAAAAAAAAATAATATTAAAAGAATTAATATTAATTGTTTTTTATACAATTAAAGATTTTATATTAATCTATCGAAGAAAATACGTTATCTTTTTAGGAATCACAAAACTGACCTAAAATTAAATCACACAAATTTGTTTAAAATTTAACAATTTATTTTTTTAATGTTAAATGCATTCTAATATCACCTAAAGTGAATTTAGAAATGGCGCAAAAAATTACTTTTAATAAACTTTAAAATTTTACCATTGCCTGATTGCGTTATGGCTAACAAGTTTATCAAAATGTTTTGAGCACTTGCTGCTTAAGCGCAATTCTTCGAGCCAATTACTCAGCGGAGTCTTGTTGCCTGACATCGGGAATGATGTTTCGGCTATTGCATGTCCAGAGATTGGCGAATGATGAGAGCCAATAAGTTGGTAACTCGTGTCTATGGTCAACTGTTTATGGCCTGGCCACATGTTTCTACGCCACTTTACTTGTATATTGTTAATGGATCTGTTCGCCTGGGACAACAGGCCACGAACTGGGCTGGGCACTCGTGTGTGTGTATTTGTGTATGTGTGTGTGTGTGTGTGTGTGTGGGTCTGGCGAGACCTTGATCCCGCATTAAAAAGTTGGCACGTCGTCGTGGGGTAACAGCAAACAAAAAATGGAGAGAAAAGAACATTGCAAAAAGATAAAAGACCAGAGTCAAAGTCGGAGCCAGGCGAAGGCAGCTCATGACAACAAAAGGAGGCACAACATGTGGCCGGCTGGTCGCGAGTCGCCTGCGATTGGGGGTGTGGGAGCAGCAGCAGCAGCAGAGGTAGCGTTAATGGGAACAGCGGGTTGCGAGCGGGAGCGGGTGCGGAAGCGGGAGTTGTGCCAGCCTGCTTGGCATGCGGTGTCCATTTGTGCGCCACTCCCCTCAATCAGCCGCTGATGATCTTCATTGTTTTTAATTTGCGTCGCATTTTTGTTGCTTTTCACTTGTTCTTTTTATTTTTTGGCTTTTGAAGTTTCGTTTGTGGTTTGAAATTAAAAGTTGAACTTTTGGCTGCTTTTTATTTTTTGCCCAAATGCCGTTAGCATGCAAATGTATTTGTTAAAAAAGAAAACAAAAACGATGTTGATAACGTTCAATGGCCAACAACACAAATCTGGCAAAAGGGTTTTGTAAAAAGTTAATTAAAATATAAAATGGGATTTTTCTTGCGCAATATTTAGGCTAAATCTTTAAATTGATTTTCATTTATTTTGCAGTTGTACCAGAAAAAGTGAAACTTGCCAACTATTGGATTGGGAAAAAATGTGTTTTCGATTAACCATGTGAAAATTACATGTATTTTGGGTACACATTGAATTTAATAAAGAAAAACAGTTTCAGTATAATTTAAAAGAAAATAAAAAGAAAAAAAGACGAAGAAATCGAACAAAAAAAGAAAATAAATAAGACACTTAAGAAGAAAGGAATTTAAAATGATAATAAAATGCGAGCCTTGAAAAGAAACCACAAATAAAACAAGCAAAAAAAAAACAACCAAATACAAACAAAACAAAACAAAAAAAAAACACTGCAAAAATGTGCAACAAAAGTCAATAAACGAAAGGAAACAATAAATAAGCCAGGAGCTAAACGTAAGCGAGAGAGCTGCCGGCGAATCTGTGTCCGCCCAAAGGACACGGCGTATAACTAGCAACAGCGAGAAGGAAACAACAAAAGTACCCAAACAGTAACAACAACAACAACAACAACAGCAATCACAAAATGGCCATCAATTTCTCGGCCTCCTTTGCGGCCTGCATAGCGGCAGGTCTGAAGGTTCCCCGCCAGATAATGTACTGCATCACACAGGACACGGGCCAGCCGTACGTACTCTACAAGGACTCACAGGACGCGGAACGCAACGCCGGCGCCATTGGCGCCAGTGCCGCCCAATGGGGCAGCGACATGTACCCAAACATTCAGCAACAGGCGCAGCAACATCTCAGCGCCCAGCAGCAGCAGCAGCAGCAACAACAGCAGCAACAGCAGCAACAGAACGCAACAGTCGCCGCCCAAGCGGCAGCTGCCGCTGCTGCGGCGGGTCAGCCGCAGAGTCCGCCCGGTGGCCAGGAGCCACGGGACAACGGCAGCGGCGACGGACGCCAGCAGCAGGTGTCGCCATCCTCCAGTCCGTATCCAACGGTGCAGCAGCAGCAACGAGCGAATGGCAACGCCGACGAGGACGCCATGAATCAGGTAAGCACCGAATCCTTCTGAAGGCAAATCAAGTCAACTAGGGGCATAAATCTGATTTAGAAAACAAGCGCAATATTCGTTAACAGCTTAAACCAGTAAGACCCCAGTGGGCGTAGCAAAAAAATCTTAATAGTTTATCTGACGCGGATATACATGAATATATATTTACAGTTTCAAGTCTCTAACTTCAATAGAGGCGAAAATAATTGCGTTCGAACAGTTCGATGGATATTGCAAAAACCCAAAGTATGAAAAGACTTTTAAAATCCTGTATAGCTAACATATATTTTTTGGCGTAACATAATAAATAATATTAATAGTCTTTGAGAGTAGAAATTTATGGATAGCATTGTCATACCACCAATTAAATTTTTAGCTGTAATTTAGAGCAGATTTCCAATACCAGTAATTTAAAACTTATTTTTATACATATGCTTAATTATTATAAAATAAAGAAAACAGATTTTTACAATAGTTTTATGTACAATTGCCAGTTGAAAAGTAAATTTTAAAAACTCTGTACAGGGTATTTTCCAGTCTAGTTACCAGCCGCTAAAGCTACTGAATGTTTTTTGATATCAAAATCAATGTAAAAACTTGTTCAATCGAACAGATCAGTTCTTAATCATTTGTTCCATTTCCCTTTTGCAGCTTGCCAATCAACAGAACTCCGCGCCAAATCCAAACCAAAGCAGCAACGAGCCGCAGCACGCGCCGGCGAATGGCGCCGAGGCCGGACAGGGGAATCCGCATGTGCAGCAGAATGGCGGACAGCCGCAGGGTGATCCCAGCAACGGCTTCCAGACGCCCGACTATTATGCGCCGCGTCATGGGGCGCCGCAGGGCGGCATGCTGGCGCCACCTGGCTTTCCGCCGCTGCACTATCTGAACAAGGGCGTGCTGCCCATGGAGCAGAACGGCGGCGAGGCGTATGCGCTGCCCGAGCTGTTGCCGGGCCAGCAGCAGCAGCAGCAGCAGCAACAGCAGCAGCAGCAGCAGCAGCAGCAGAGCGGGGCACAATCGAACGGCGGCAACCAGAATGGTGGCCAGCCGAATGGGAATGCCAATGAGGGCGCTGCGGTGCCGAATGGCGGTGCGGCGGGCGGCTCGTCTGGCGGCACGGGGACGACGGGCGGCCGGACGGGTCCGGGGCGCCCGCACAAGAATAAGCCGCACAGCGATCTGCGGCTGTTCAAGTGCCTCACCTGCGGCAAGGATTTCAAGCAGAAGAGCACACTGCTCCAGCACGATCGGATACACACGGACGCCCGTCCATTTCCGTGCTCCGAGTGCGGCAAGCGGTTCCGCCAGCAGTCGCACCTGACGCAGCACCTGCGCATCCACGCCAACGAAAAGCCATTCACCTGCCCGTACTGCTCGCGCAGCTTCCGCCAGCGCGCCATACTCAACCAGCACATACGCATCCATTCGGGTGAGAAGCCCTTCGCCTGCCCCGAGTGCGGCAAGCACTTTCGCCAGAAGGCCATCCTCAATCAGCATGTGCGCACCCACCAAGGCGAGCGACAGTTAACACATCCATTACCGTTACGATATCGCGACCTCGCGATACCGTTCCGTTAGTTAGCTAATTAGGGCCGCAAGGCAACCCAGCTATTTGACCCAACTGCAACCAAGTGCAGATCTCGTAGTGCTAGCGCGGATCGTGCGATTCGCAAACGTTTGGCTAACAGCGTTTGCAGCAATGCAAATCCCTTGCAAAATTCTAAAAAAAAAAAAACAGATTCCAACAACAAATTGAGCGATGTTTTGGCCGAAATTTAAATGATTCTGATTTTTTGTTTTCTAACCTATTCGAAATTCAAGTTGTTGGCTTTTTGAGGGTCCCTGAAAATGGAAAAGACTATGGAGAAATATTGTTGTTGTAAAGGAGAATTGTTCTCAAAAGGATAATGAAATTGGCAAAGAAAATGTCAATAATAAAAGAAATAGTAAGGAGATATTATAAGAAAAGAAATCTAATGAGAGGCGTGAGTTAAAAATAAAAACAATTTCAATATATATATCAGATAATGACGGACTTAAATATAAAATAAAAATGACTACATTTATAAAATTAATTAAATAATTCGCAAAAATGTTAGTCGATTTAAACTAAAAACTAGAAAAGGCTTTAAAAGCAGAATAATGTGAGCAATATTATATAGTATTTCGATAGTCCGATAGAACCGATAGTTAGTTTGATTTTAAAAATAGAGTTTTTGAAATGATAAACACGGCTATAACAACTTTTCATCAACCAGGTTACTCCAAACACTCTCCTTGAACAAAAATATAAAAAAAGCAAAGCAAACGTTTGAAATTAGTTCAGCAAATTTACACATCTTGCAATTGGGTGGAATATTGAAAAAAACAGTTACAAAAAAAGTTCATTCCATTTAAAGGTCTCAAACAGTCAACAACCAAAAAAAAAAAAGCAAGCAAAACTTGAAAAGACAAAAAATAATAATTATAAAAAAAAAGAAAGAAAAAAAAAATCGAAAAATAACTATAAGCCTAATCTCTAGTTTAGTAGAAGATGCTAGGCGACTTGTGTGATAAGATCGAAGCTGGCTACGAGCCAAATTTAAGCGCTGCTAACATTGGCACTCTCTGGCTTGATTACTTTCATGTTAACCCGGCTGCGGATCAATACGTCCCTCCTGCAGATGTCTCGCCGCATCTCATTTTCAAGAACGGGCCGCATCC
>SCDS01000982.1:0-25621 GCA_004149465.1 Drosophila nigromelanica | reverse complement strand
CTTTCTTTTGGTCTCGATCTGCCTGCGAGCAGAGCTTTGTATTTTAGTCACAAATAAACCTTTCAAAGGAACGGTTGCGGCTTTACTTATTATTACAAAAACTTCCCTTGCTACGGCAGCGAGATTCTGTCCAACAAAATCTACTTGCTGAGCATGTCAAATTAACATTAACTGGCGATTACAATAGCTTTACCTGCCCGTCTTGTAGACAAATACACGATAAGGCAGCAAGCCAGAAAGCAGGAGGCGCAACAAGCCAATGACAATTGAAGGGATAACGAGACGCACTCCGAGCAGTGTACACACACCCACACGCACGCACACACACACACACATACACACATTCAGCAAAAACAACACTCGTTTGCCTTCTTGTTGATAAAGGAAATTAAACAAAAAAAGTTAAGCCCTCCAGACAATTGACGCTGCTTGTGGGGGGGCTGGACTGGTCAGGAGAAAGAGAAAGAGAGAGAGAGAGAGGGAAAGAGAAAGAGTGACAAAGCAAAAGAGAGAGGGAGGGGGATTGTGTCTGATTGTCTCGTTGACATGACGTTGCGCGATTTGTAAAAGGCTTTTGTTTTTGTTTTTGCGTCTGCCTGGCTGCTTGTCTGCCTACAAGTGAGCAACACGCGCCAATGATTATGTTGCCGCTGACAACGACAACAGCAGCAACAACAACAACAGCAACACCAACAATGCTGGCAAACAACACAGCGGCAACAGAGCACTCCGAAAAATTCCCGCTGGCAGCATTCAACGCATCTTTTTTTTTGCTTTTTCTGTTTTTCGGTATTAAGTTGGCTTGAAATGTTTGCCACGAAGCTTTTCATTGAGTAAAAGTGACGCATGCGCCGTTGCATTTTGGCCAAAACAGACGAGGTAAATGTGGCAATACGATTTTGGCTTTAGTTCGTTGTTGATACTCGTGCGTGCTGGACGTTTACAGCGGCGCCACGTGGCGTATGTGTAATAATTCCCTTTTACCCATTGAAGTCGACAGTTCGCGCTTATTGGATTTTGGCACAAGTAGCAAAAAGCCGGTTTAAGTGTTAAGAGCATGTGATTGTATGTGTGCGTGTGTGTCTCTGTGGGTGCGTCTGTGCTAAGGTAGAAATACACTTAGCTACATCATTCTTTCTGGCCACAACCAAAAAAAAAAATAAAGAAGAAGAAGAAGGAAATAATAAAAGAAAAACAAAGCACAACAAATTCCAAGAAAATTAACTTGGCTCATTCTTTTACTGTTTTGCGATTGTTGTCGTGCTCGCAACTAGGTTAATTGATGTGTGTGTGAGCTCATCCATTCGAAATATAACCAACTATATACAATACAAACATAATAACGTAGAACGGGTGGCACAAGCTCTAATGAACGTGCAACAATAGCTTGAAAACAAGAACGAGGCACGCGATGAATGCAACAAGGACGCTGACTGCAATACTGAGAATCGAGCATACAAAAAACTAAGGTAAATAAAAAGCAGATTTATCTTAAATCCAACAATAGAAGCATTAAGTACTTATACATTTTGTTAAGTCGAGTGAAAATGTTGAACAATTTCAGAAAACTTGATCAATTTATTAAAACGGTTTTAAAGACTAGTTTTTTTTATATTTTGATTTCACTTTTTGCATTCATACAATGAAAACCTTTTATATTTTTTGAAAGAGAACGATTCAATATTAACAATAATTTTTTTGCAATATTTATTAAGCTTTTTATTTAATATGCCATTTTATGTCGCTAATTTATTAAAGCGTGTTATTTATTGCATTTTAAAATCGAATGCAATTTACATATACATATTTGTTTATTCTTGTGAAAAATTAAATAAAAAAAGATTAAATTAAAATAAAGTCAAAATATATTAAATGTAAATTGAGCAGGCTGCAAAAATTAATTAAATCAGATTAACATCAAATGTCGCGCAGGTGTTTCAGTGTCATTCAGCTTATGCCGTATTGTTCTGTGCCTTAAAATTATTCATTAATTACAATTTAGGGAATAAAAGCGGATCATTGCATAAATTTAAAAATCATCTGCAGTATGCAAAAAATAAAAAAAAAATATGAAAATATATTTTATACCTATAGATAAAACACACATTAATATGTATCGTGAAAAAATTAGTTAGTTAGTAATTTACTGTTGTTTAACGCCTTAAAATTATAATCTTTTTTTTTTGTATTTCGTAATTAAGAGACGCATCTTTAATTTAAGAGTGTTCAGTGCCAACAGCCTTTGGTGAAATGTTGCTGTTGGTTGTTTGTTGTGTGTTTTGTTTTATTATTTTGCGGAAGCTGCGCGCCAGCATTTATAAAAAGGTTTTTCTTGCTCGCCTGGTTACGTGAGTCACCAATACGTACACACACAGCCTCCCGCACCCGTTCCCAAACACAAACACACACACACAGGCAACGCCACAGCCATGGCGTTACTCGGCATTACCGTTCTTTTTATGACGGAAGTACATTTAAGCAGATTTTTTACTGTTGCCCCAATGTTGCCGCTTGCTACCCGAAAGGCAAGCTATGCGATCAAAAAAATTTAAATATTTTTCTTTTGCGCTTTGCTTTTCATTTTCCTGTCTTGCCAAAATTTATTACCAACCAAATTGCAATGTGTAGCAAAAACAATAAACAAGGGGCAGCAAACTTTCAGCCAGAGCGCAATAAAAAGGGTTTATTCTGCATTAGTCCCAAAAATTGTGTGACGCCTTTACAAAGCACTTTCAGACCGAAAATTATAATTGCCAACACGCTCCGATTCCAACAAACTGTCAGCGTTTTGAGTTTCATAATGTTTGACGCACGCTTATTGAAATTTAATACAATTACCACATACCTAGCGGGAAGAGAGCGCGTGTGTGTAGGTAAGAGCTAAGTGAAAGTCATAAGCTACCAAAAATATTACAATAAATAAATTTACATGTGACTTGCCTTAAGACTTCAGTTGGTTTTTCTTCGAATACATTCTTGACTCTTGAGTGCATGAGCTAGGCAAGCAAACTTGACTTGATTAAATATGTATTAAGCAGGTTTATTTAATTCGTGCGAGCTTTCACAAGATATTGTTGGTTAGAACTCCATAGCAAGAATATTTTTATTAAATCGAATTTTTACAGAGCAAGCCTAGGTTCTCTCCAGTTTTTCTTTTGGTCTTATTAGCACCTTGCAGGGTATTTCGTATATCGACTACTTGTTGTTGTTGTCGTGAGCCCCGCTTTTCGGTGTCTTATTATATGCCATGCGTAATGATATAATCTGCCAGCTAGATAAAAGAAACTTTCAGGCACATTTGTAAGCTGGCAACTTTAAGGACCATTTAGATGGCAATTTAAATTTGCATAGCATTAGCTCTCGCAGAGCCAAGCATCTGCTGACATTTATTAAGTGTGTAAGTGAGCTATTCAAAATCAAAGCAGCAGAAAAATCCTCTTCGGTTGCAACAGAGATATTGAGTCTGACTCAAAGAGGACACTCGGAAAATGACTCGCCTTATTGTCAGCCAGTAAGCTGCGTGGCATGCCAACGCGTTGCAACTGAACTGAGCCAAGCTGCAAGAGTTCTCAGTGCAGCTGCAACAATGCGCTGACATTTATGGCACAAAATGCCGCCGGCATCTGGCAGACAAATGCCTTGAGAGTGCCATACCATGGCAGCCCGAGGCATAACATTCTAAGGCTGTGTCACCTGCTGACATTTCCAATGTCTGCTTCCACATTAGCTCTGCCATTTTTTCGTAGCATACTTTGCTGCGCCCAACTTATAGCGCGACTTTGCCCTGTCTGGCTGCGCTGTGCTATTCAGAAGCAAATGTGGAACATTTTCTATGAGGATTTGCTACGTGCTCAGTGCCATTTAAAGATTGAACCTCGTTTACAGTAAATGAGTTTTCTGACGTACTGAACAATGGAGATGAGGTCCTGAGTCTGGTACTTAAAACGAATTGTTATAGATAGGTCCCAAGCTTACAATTATTTAGAAAGCTTTAGCGAGTTCACGAAGAGTAATTAATATATTACCCACATTAAACTTGCTCGCCATAATTTGAGGGCTTGCACAAAATGTGCAGTCTACGAGAATTTCAGGAATATTTTCCATCCTTTTCGCCTGTCTCGACTCTCATTTGACGCGTTCACAATTTTTAATATGCAACCAGGAAAAGGCTTTGATGTTGATGGCTGATGATGGGCTGGCATATTTGCTTATCTTTTATGCCAATGACAAGCACGCTGAGCCACTCAGAGCCACCACATCCTTTGTGTTCTGGTTAAAGTCAAGGTTTCACATGGCGCACCAGCTGCACTTTTGGTATTAATCGGAGTAGCTTTTAAACCTGTTTTAATTAAAGTGCTAAGGTGGAAGTAGCTGCGCCTTTGTTTCAGATATTTTGCCTGGATTGCATATATGTAAATATATATGTGTCATACTATGAACTAGTCAGTCTCACACATGCCTTGCTTCTAGGCTCACACGCACGTGGACAGAATGTTTTCCCCCCCAACTTTGAGCATAAAAAGTGTGAACAATTTTATTGTGCGGAAAATTTGCTTGTGCAGTGTGTATGGGTGTGTGTGTGTGTGTGTTAACCTTTTACATTCAGGCAAAAATACTTTTGCATAATTTAAAAAAGGAAGCACAAAAAAACTAAGAACTCAGCGGCCAAGGTAACAATAAAAGGTCACCTTACTGTTGTTGCTGTTAGCTGTTTTCAGCGCTTTTTTTGTTCTTAATTTCCGCTTGGCCATTGTTTGTTTTAAAGGTGATTTTTTGTTGTTCATAATTTGTGTTTTTTACGCTTGCTTAGGCATGTGATGTGCATTTGGGCAGCGCGTGGACTTGGCTAAAGCTGTTGAAATGTGAACAGTCATGGCATAGCTTAGTGTGCGAAAACTGAATGGAACTCTTAACAGTTGGTAATAGCTAATATATTTTATTTTATTTATATGTGACAAATTTTAGCTTTAAGTTCTTTTTGGCGAAAATTTGTTTTTCATATGTCAGGTGTTTAACAACGTCAAAGCTTGCATTTCGTCAAGTTAAATATTTTTTTTGGCAGCTAATTCCATGCCATTCTTTAATTCTTCGATTCGTTGGCATTCAAAGCGTTTTTCAATTGAGTAAAATTCCGATTCCGTGACCACCCGTTAGCACCCAGTCGCTGTCCGCTCTGACAATTAAAGCCCCAAAAAATACACTCTCAAATGCAGCTAACCATGAAAAGCGTTGCGTCCACAATATGCATATATATGTAGAGTAGAGTATGCATATATGCAAAATTCCGCACAGGGTGCTCCCAGTGCCAACCCAATTTTTGTTGTTTTCTTTTTTATGAACACAAATGGGGAGAAAAGTGCCGAAAAAAAGTATAAATCTTAAATGTTCTGACATGTGTTCTGTAAAATGTTGAACGCAAAATAAATCCGCGCAAATAAAATTCCCGAACGCACAACTTTTGCCATAAAGGACTGCCCGCAGCGCAGCAGCAAAGCCAGAAATAAACAGGAAAGTGTGTACCAGTCATTCCGGGGCTTTGGGGGAGGGGTTGAGAGGAAATGTGAATAGAATGTAAGCAGTGGCATTGTTTTGCGTTGCTTAGCTGCAGCCACCGCAAATTACTTGTCAAGAGCTTTGGCAATTGACGTCGCCTATTCGATTCTACCACAAGCAGCAATAGTTCCATTTGTCGTGCTTCACCTGCGCCGCACAGTAGGCAACATTTTTATTCAATAAACATTTTTGGCGTGTGTGCGTAAATATTTTATGTAAATTGCTTGACAAAACGACGAACGGCAAATCGAAAACTAAATGAGAAATGTGGTTGAGCGGCTCACTACTTAGGTATTGTTGCACGCTGCACGGGAAATATCGAAAGAGATTTGTGCACTGAGAGAAAAAGGCTATGCCAAGTAATATTCTTAAGAATGTGATAAATCATCATTGATGTCAAATTTGATAGTTATCGTTTCACTTAAAAATTCTCGCATTAAAAAAGTAAAAAATTTCTATGACAAGAATTTGGGTAATTTCACAACTTAGAAATATAACATTTGTTAGTTCATAGTATTTCAGTTGAGTTTTTTATACATTAGAAATTCGATTTTCGTACAAGTTTCTTTGAGTGCAGGTTACTTTAAGATTGAGCTATAAGAAGTAAGGTGGGCAAAAAGAAATATTTGCTTGACTTTTGATAAACAATATGATTTTGGCTCAGACTCCGATTTAGATCAAGACTCCGACAATCAAACACTGCCTCACACTCCTTGAACTATGCATATCGCAATAAATTTACATTGAAAAGCCAAACCAAAAATGCGCAGATATTTTTTATGCGCAAAATAAATTGAACTTTAGGCTAGGCGGGACTGCTTGGCGAGGGGGCGAGGGGGTATCCAATGCAGAGGCAGCATAACACTTGGAGTAGACGAAAGGCGACGACGCGCATAAATTGTGGCTCGTCTAAGACATGCCTCATACACACACACACACATATACACAAGCACACGCATATATCAACCAAAGACGTCCCAAATGCTGGTGTTTTGTTTTGCTTTGAGGGATTATATACATATATACGAGTATTATACCTGCTTGGAAGCCAAAGAAAAAACTAAGAGGCGTACTTTGAAGGAAGTAAAAGCAAAACCCGCATCGCCACAGCCAGTGGACGTTGAGAGCTCATCTCCAGAGATTTGCCTAAATTATGATTTATACTTAAATTTATTTTGCCCGCTGTAAAAGCCACTTTTTGTTGTTGTTTTGCTTGCCTGTGCCGTAGTTACTGACACCGCAATTTTGCCACACCGATCCCCAACCACCCAACGGCCTTATTGAAATTTGTGCGGTATGCACATGAAATCGCTCAGATAATCCTGTCCAGCCAGGACACTACGGCCTCTACCGTTACAGTTGCCTGCTGCATTTGTCGACCAATTTTAATCGACCAAGTATATGAGTCCCGCTTGTGTGCTTGATGTCTCTATAATGTGACAGACGCTGCTTTGCTGCGTTCCACTGCGCACATTTATTTTCCGTGGGCTGTGCTCAACTTCCATTGCCATTGCTCCAAAATATTCACAAATCGATAATACTTACACATGAAAGTATTTGTAATAAATTTTACAACGTAAATCGAAGTGCCAGGGCGTAGAATCGCCCTCCAGAAACGAGGCTCAATCAGGCTAAACTTGGCTTTCTTTTCATTTATTTTTTTGTTCTTTTTTATTTTTTTTTGTGTAAATGGCACGTCGGCAACTAGTTTTTGGCTTCATGATTTTGTCGGTTGTTTAGTGCAAGTTGAAAGTTTTTGTTGCAGACAAATGTGGCATCGACGTTTTAGGCATTGCCTCGAATTCAGGAATTTTGCCCTTTTTACGTTTGAGGAAATTGCCTTTTAGTTGTGCGTACGAAAATCGATGCTTGATGGCGGTAATTGTGGCATGGGAAACGACCCAGATTAGATATCCCCCTCTTCATTTGCATTTGGCAAAGATAAAGACAGGCTTAGGACAGTTTTTTTTATGGGTTTGTAGATACGCTTAAAATTTGCTAGGAAATATATGAAACTGGAGAAATGTGACAAAACTGTTTCAGAACGATATCTTTCTTAATTCTTGTGGTATAATAATCCTTTGCCACTAGTGACATATAATGGCGCCTCGCCGTAAGCCGAATTAACTTAAAGTTTTTGCTTTCTTTTTTACTGTTTGTCAAGCAAGCTTTTCGATTGATATTCAAATGTGCATTCCATAATATATATTAATTATAATACACTCGAGTTGCATACTCAAATGGCTAACACACTCATGTACACACACACACACAAGCACCCGCACAGTTACACGCACAGCTAAGCACATAGTGTCGTAGGTTCGGTGTGTGCACACTTTCATTTTGTTTGTAATGCGTCCAATAATGGCGGCATTACGCTTATTTAACATGCACACATACAAACACACATGCACATACAACTAACGCAGATGTCCGAGCGTAGCACATGCGTGAGAAGTTTATGAGTGTGTGTGTGTGTGTGTGTGTGTGTGCAGTAGGCGTATACATGTGTGCGTGCGACTGTGCGTGCGTGTCTGTATCTGTGTCTGTGTGTTAGCCAACAAAGCCTAAGCCGCATTGGGGCAGACGTTTGGTATAAGCGCAACCAAGCGGCGCAGCCACACAGCCACACAGCCGGTTACAGCGCACTATGGGCAAAATGTATACTTATTGTGCCAAAAAATTAATTGAATTTGAGAAAAGTCTGAAGATTAAAATAAAATTAAAAGTTTTCTTTTTAAATTAGGCAACGAAAACATGTTTCTTGAATGATTGGTATTTTTATAACATAGCTTATTGAGTGATAAGTAAATTTTACCTACAGTCAAGCGCCATGTGGGAAATGTGTGGGAAAATCCACATGGTTTTGTAGCCAAGCAATAGTTGTCACTAGGTTTTGGCCGCCAGTAATGCTGATGATGTCCGCCGAGCTGAAGTCGTAGACATAAATTTTGACGAATCGACATATAAAAGAAATACTAAGCCCATGTTATAAAAATCTTAAAATATCATGTGCGTAGCTCAAAAGTTAAAGGAATGAAATTTTTTCAACTTTGAAGTCCTTGCTTCTTTTTTTGTTGTCTTTCGGTTGAGCTTTATCAAATTGCGTTTATCTTTGTTGCTTTTGAATAAAATAAAAATTATTTTTTTTTACTTATACAAACATATTTATTTCTTCTTTTCTACATATACATACATACAGCCAAATTTAAAGCCCTCATGCAATGCCATAAAAAGTATCAACGACTTTGTGGCATATCCGCTTTGCTTCGGCTTCCGTTTTATCAATTTAATTGGCAATGTGGTTGTTTTTTGATGCTGTTGCTGTTATATACTGGCGCCATCATGTTTCGAGGCCTGGCCGGTTAAGGATTAGCCATATAATAACGCGGGGTGTCTTGAGATGAGGTTTATAGATGAGCTACCGGTTTTTAATAACATTTAATACCATTTTGGGCTGGCCAACAGCGGAAATTTGAGAGCACGCGTTTCGGGCCGCAATAAATGAGCCGTTAAACGCTTTAAGTTAGCCAGAGCTCAGAAGCGTAAATGAGTGTGTGTGTGTGTCGTCTGATATGCGTGTGTGTGGGGCGGTTTTATTGCCGCTTTACTGTGGCGGACTGGCGGCTTGGCCAAGTCTTAGCCAAGTTAAGCGTCATAAACGGGTTAATGACTTGGAAGTTGCTTTTAATGCGCACAGAAATGCTCGACATTTGTTGTTGGCCCATGTTGTTGCTGTTGCCTGTTTCATGTTGTGTGGGCTGCCACTCAAGTGTTGGCTCACAAGCCGCATGCCCCAGCTGAGCGGTGTTATTTTTTGTGGCCTTTGTCTCATGTGTTTTTATCAATTTTACTTCGCTTTTGGTTGCTGTTGTTGTTTACTCAGGCCACAATATGATTATTTTTTTATGACCAACTTTTAATTTGTTTGCACATGTGTTGTATACTTATGATGCAAGGAGGCGGGGGACTCAATATAAATGGCTAGGGGGGCGGAAATGTGGTAGGAAGTTTGAAATGGGGTTAAAGCAAAACTTATTCTTTTGCCTTTTATATCGCCACTTGGCATCGCACACATTCATTTTTCTCATCAGTTTTGGGCCACACAACAAACAAATTGCCAACCAGTTGCGTGGTTTTGGCCTCCCTTGCCGCACTTTTCCACTTTTAGTGTTAGACATTTCCGTTTTCCGTATAATACAAATGGGGGGTCATTTTTATTTAACAATATGCGTTATTACTGTTGCGGCCATTGTTGTGGCTGCCACTCGTGGGGCATGTGCGGCATGTGTGGCAGGCGTGGGCGGCATTAATGTTTTATGAAGCCATATTTTGATTTATGCCATTCTGAGACCTGCGTTTAGGTGTTAATAGTTCTGGGTGATTGCAATAATTTTATTATTTTTTTTATATTGCTTAACGTGCCATTGGTATTGAAAGAAAGAAATCGAGATTAATGTATAAATAATAATGTTTGGAATACGAGAAAGAAGCAAAAGCTATGAAAATAATTGTTGGCGGTCATAAAATACATGAGGGCAGGCTTTTCAAAAGCACACTATAAGATATTTTTGATATACGTAGCTATACATGTTGTTAGCCAATTTATAGCTGTTATAATTAAAATACTCTATTTTTTAATTTTATTGGTTTTTTATAACAGTTAATGGCTTAAAATTGCAAACGTAATGTGCATTGCTTTATCCAGTGAAACAGACAATTAAGAACATATTTCCTCCGTTAAAAATAAAATGATTTATGTTGTGATTTTAGCCTTTCGGCGCTGACTTTTACGACTGCTTTTTATGTAGACCGCTCGCAGCGAGTATCTGAGCACTTGATTTTGTAATTATTCAGCGCAGAAATGTTAAAAATTAGTCGAGTTAATGACAGAATGTTAAAATGAAGCATATAAAAGACACGTCGACTTATAAATTGACTTTACTGGCGCGCGTATGCGGCAGCATTTTTCCGCCTCAGTTGTAACACGTAGCAGCGTTTTGGGCCCTTAAAAGTATGCACCACTTAATTTGAATTCGTTGTGTGTGTGTGTGTGTGTGTGTGTGCGCATGTGTATTTGTGGGGCTTGACTTAAACTACTTAACTGTCTGACTGCCAGCGGCCGACGCGCTGCCAACTCAGGCGAAAAATCAAAATTTCCGCACATTGCCTATTTTTCAAAGCATGTGTGTGCGCGTGTATAAGAGTGTGCTTGTGAGTGTGTCTACGGGCAAGTTTACTTGGAGGCTTTTCGGTCTGCCGTTTGAGTTGAATTGCAGCTGCTGCTGTTGCCTGGCGGTGTCTGTTACCACTGATCTGTGTGTTTGTCTCTATGTGTGTGTCTGCGTGTGTGTGGTTGTGTGTGCCAACCTCGTTTCAATCACGTGCTGCACGACGCCGCCATTGAATGTTGTCAAAAATTTATAGCGAGCAGCCAACAGGGAAGACGGCAGCTAGGTAAACGATAACTGGCAGGTGTACTCGCACAAATTTACAATATACACATAAAGAAATAAATAAAAAGGCATAAAAACATGCAAATAAAATTAACACAAACGCAAAAAAAAAACCGGTAGTTGACTCACATTTGAACACACCTGACGTCAGTCAAATAATCAGATTTAAGGCTATACAAACTTTTGATAATACACAGCTCCTTGGGTGTGTGTGCGTGTGTGTATGTGTGTGGTTGTTTGTGGCGTACACTGCCAGAGTTGCTTTCATCTTTAATTTGCCCAAAAAACGTTGTATACCAAAAATATTTCCCAATTTACTGATGATATAAATTCTTGTTACGTTTGTTAAGAATTTGAGCGACTTTGACTGATTGCCTTCTGTTTATATTTTCTATTTTGAGGCTAACTCAAATAAGGGAATTACTGTGCTTCTTCACTTTCTTTTCATTTATTCCTTATTTGGTTAATAATACTTGTAATTTAAACTGCCAATGATGCGAAAATCACTTGAATTAACAATGCAGAGGCGGCAGGAGCAGAGCATAATAAAAATCAATTTTCGACAGCAAAGCAATTGCTCCTCTTTACAATTTGTTGCAAAATGAGTTTAAAGAAGTGAATTGAATTATGTCATAAATACGACAGACAGACATTGACAGCGGCTGTGTCGGCGTAACGCGGTCGCGACATCATCGGCAACGTCGCTAACTGTCAATAATGTCGTTTATACCAATAAAAATATTATTGATTTATTATTTTGGTAATGCAATTTGCTGGTTACGTGGCTTTCTGAGCGCCAACCGCGTTTCGTTGGTCAGCTTGGACCAGGTTAAAGTCAGTCAAATGTTTGTATCTGGTAATGGATGTGGTTTTTCAGCTACTGTTGGCTAACTTTGCATGGATAGCTGAAAAGCTGCATGCAGTTCTGAACGAAATTGTTAACATGGAGATTAGCCGAAATACCTATAAAAAGAGTTACGCACCTTAAGCTGGCCGCCGAGAAATTAAATCGTGCAGAAAACTGACTGAAACGCAGCCAACTTGAACAGCATAAAAACCACAAAAACATGTTAAGTATCCCAGCCGCAAAACCCAAAACAAATGGAAGCTCTATAATGATCATCAGCACTGATGAACTTCGTCTGAGCAGCTGAGGGTGAAACGTTGAAAACTGTCATTTTGGGTTTTTGGTAGAGGAAAGGGGATTTGTTTTGTTGACGTTACAGAGAACGCCTGAGAAATGATTCGGCAGTGAAAGTTGTCTGAGCCCTCGTGTGTCCTGTGACTGGTTAAATGATGTGTGTGCAAATCCTTTTTATGTATGCTTTACACATTTTTCCTATTATATGGCAAGTGTCCTCGCTGCACCTGTGACGCATGTCCCAGTTCAGGACAAGGCACAAAAGCCACAATAGCAACAAATACTTGTGAACTACTCGCACAAGGTCATATATTTTCGTCCAGTTGCTGTTGCTGCTGCTGTTGTTGCCGTTGTTGTTGTTGTTGCTGTTGCTTTGCATGCTAATTAAAAATTAAAATATCCACTAAAACAAAAAACGAAGCTTGTGATTCATTAGGCTGGCAGGCGGTGCCGGTGAATAATAAATAAACTTGCTGGCTAATTAAGTGAGGAAGCGTTTGCTCTCTCCTTCGCGCTAATTCTTTCTCTTTCTATCATACGCTCGCTGCCTGCACTGACAGGATATTATACGCTTGTAATTTACACGGCACACGTGGCCCGCGTCCTGTGAGAGTGTTGCCCCTCATTGCGGAGCAACCGGCTGGAAATGCAATCGATAACAAGCCAGAGCCGGTACAGCTATGTGAATTAACTATGACTATGCTCAGCTAGAGAGACAGCGAGGGATAGAGAGAGAGAGAGATAGAGAGAAAGAGAAACAGATGAAGAGCGAGAGAGAGGCCATATACCGAGCGTGACAGAGAGCGGCCATGTGTGACTGAGGTTAGCTGTTGTCCTTTATGTTGGCTGTCACATAAATGTTCGGTGTTCATACTGAAAATTTAATGATAATTTATAAAATTACTTAATGCATAATTAGGTGAGAGACTGCATTGTGTATAATAATATATTTATTCAATTGTATTTAAATTGGCAACGTTATAAAGTAGGAACTAGGCTAAGAAGTAAGTTTCAGAATAATACATTTATTTAATTTTTAATGGGAAATATTTGTTTTTAATTATATTTTCTTTATGCTGAAGCTCGCAGTTGCTTGCAATTACGAAACAAAAGTTTGCCATTAGTTATAATAAACAATCTGAATAATAAATAAAGCTGTTGCCGGAATTTGAAAGCACACATTCCGCTTGAATTTTAACTCAAAAAAACAATAAAAACCAACAACTGTTCAACATGCCCCGAGACTAATAAGCTGTGTATGTTAATTCCTGGCTGAAGTTTGGCGTTTAGGATTTCAGCAGGACTATATACCGTCAGGAGAGGGGAGGGGGGAGTAGAAGTACACGCAACTCACAATTACAATTATTTTTCTAGTTTCGTTGAGGGCGTTTGCGGCTGCGACGCATAAAAATCGCAGCTGTCAGTTCAAAAAGCCAAAAACTTCAGTAGCAGCATCAATTTTCCACACGCCAGCAAATTTTTGCCACAAGCACACATACATACACACACCCACGCACACACAGAAAGTCTTGGGAACGCAATTTTCACGTGCAAACTTTGCGCAGCAGAAAAAACAACTACAGAAACACAGTCAATAAAGCGAGTGTAAAATTGCTTCAAATAAAATAAATCGAACATTAAATACGCTCTAAATTTATTTATGATAATTGCATTATTTGTGGTTTCTAAAAAGTATTTGTTTTAAGATTAAGATTATGACTCTACGATAAATACAAGTGACAATTAAATGCCATGCACATTGTCACTTTCTAAAGAGCTTTCACTATTATGTGACAAGCTGCATGAACAGTTCGTTAAGCCTTTCTCATCCCTCATAGAGCATCGTAAAACAAGTGTAGCGACGTGGTATGGCATAAGTTGCCGCAAATAAAGTGAAGGAAGTTGCACACTTTTATTTTGTGCGTTGCCAAAAGCACAGCGTATTGCTGTCAGACGGATGATGGGGGCCGGGAAAGAGGGGTGGGCTGACTGAAAGTGGAGGGACTGCGTACGCCCTCCCGTGCTGCCAGCTAATCTCAACAAACAAAGCGTGAAACTAACAATTCTGCAAATACAGACTAACCGCATTCGCACCCACAGACGTTACCCAGAAGAAGAATGAGCAGGGCGGAGAAAAAGCGGGTGGGAAAAACCCAAAAAACTTTGTCTAGCATAAGCCAGAGACAAGAGATGTTGGGTATTAGAATGAGCGAGAGAGAAAAGCGAAAATGAAACTTTATTTTCAAGTCAGACATCGAATTTATTTTCGTGTCATCAGCGCGTTAAGCAAAGAGAAAGTCTGTATGAATCTACATTTGTGAGTCTAGCAGTTGAAAGTGGCGTTAAATTAGCAGATCTTGCTAATTTGCTTTTGGTTTACACTTGCTTTGCGCATTTTGCACGCCAATTGGCTGCAAATAGGCGTATACTTAATGTGCGAATATTTAGTTAAATTAAGCATACACAGTGTTGCACTTAAAGGAATCTAAAGAACAACTTAAAACACAGGGAGAGAAAAAATAGACAGAGAAAGGGAGATGTTACAAGGGCCAAGCCGGAAAGCAACAAGCGTCTCAGGATACTCGACAGGAGCCAACCCAACAAGCTAAGCTCTAATTTTCTCACGTACTTGTAAATTTTGCGGAAAACCGCAACAAATTCACTTATAAAAGTAATCTAGAAAACGCGTACAAAACAGGAAGCACGCAAAAGGCACGAAAAAAATGCTCAAAAGAAATGGCTGAAAACTCGGTGTGTAAAGAATTGCGTTCGCGACACGGCGACAACTTTGCGTTTTATGTCGCCCTATAAAGGGAATGGGCAAGTGGTTTGTCGCGGGGCTGAGAGGGGCGGCCGCAGTTAAAGTTGGGTCGGGCTGCGTGCCAACCTCGAGCAGGAGAACTTAAAGCAGGCGACACTTTATCGCAGATTTAAAATTAAATGAATGTAAGCACATTAAATGCCCGACGCTGTTGCTTTAACTGCAGAGTTTAGTTAGAAAAATTCTCGTGAAGTGGATGGGGGGCAAAAGTTTACAACTCCCAGTTAGTTTATGCCAACAACAAAGAGTTAATTAATCAGCAATTTGTAAGACGCTGTTATTATAATCGCATACTCTGGAGCTTTACATCAAGCTTAAAGTTTGCGCTGACTTTGCTTTAATTTCATTACAGGAAAATATGTAGCACAAAACTTTTAATAGAAGAAAATTATTGTTTACATTATTTTGGCTTCCCTACTGTTTGCACACACAAAGCTAATCGAAGCTCTATTCGGGTCCCTATACAAATCCCCAATCGAAACACATCATCATAATTTCGCATCATTACTCCCAAGCGGCTCAAACTACGCCTCACATTTATGCCAATCAGGCGCAGAACTTGTCACTTACACCCAAATAAGCTCTTAAACAGTTCATTCTAATACCCTATTTTCATAATATGACTAAAATTGGGTCTTAAAAGATTATGCAATTAAAAATGTCATTTAGAAATACACAAATTCAATTTAGTTAGAATTTATCAGTCAAATTTAGAGAATATTAAAGCTGGGAACTTAATTTGGCATTAGAGATTTCTTTTATACAATGGGCAACTGATCACCAATTAATTGCAGTAACTTTTTTGAAAACTATAGAACGAAATTTGGGAGATTTTTATTTTGGATATAATATTTTGTAGTTGCATAAAGGATATCTTTTAGTCAAGCACCACGCACAATTCTTTAACAAAATCTATTTCAAAAGAGCACCAAAAACTTTTAATTCAAGTCACACAAAGCAAAGGAAGTTGAGGCATAGTTTAAATGATCAAATTTGTGCCACAACAAAAGTTGTTGGTGGAACAAATGAGCCGAATTTGGGGGTTAAGCAGGAGCAGGTGCAGGCGCAGGAGCGGTGAACAATGTCGTACCCTGAAGCTATGTGTCAGATTTTGAAGGACCTTCATCATTTTACACTGAGCCATGTTTATGATTGTTATTAGCAGGCGGCAAACTTTCGACGGCGCTTTTAATAAACTTTTGGCCTGGCATTGAAATGAGGTTATGCAAATTGTACACAAATACAAGTATTGGGGCGAGCCCTCGCGGCGACTACGGCAGAGCAATAACAACAAATTTCAATTATGCCATAAAATCTATTTAGGTGTATAAATATTTGGAAAATTTGTGAACGCCACAAAAGTTGGTCGTCGCTGGCGTTGCGCTGGCGTGTAATTTACAGATTTTCTCGTTAAGATTACGCCAAAAAGTTTTGCGCCATTGTAGTTGAGTTCTCGACATCGACGCATAATTGGCAGCAACATGAAAAGTCAATAAACGAATCAAAACAACAAGCGGTTCCGCCTATTTGGGTTCCTCTCCATCGCTCTCCTTATATCTCTCTCCTTTGCCTGTTCTACAAGCTGTAAAATAAATTTTCAAACCCAAGTTAAAGCTCATTAAATTGTTTTGTATTGTAAAGCCTAATTAGAAATGTGGTTATGTATATTTCACTAAATTTGATTTCAATTAGAAAACATAAATGGCGTGCTGTCAAGTTTTTGGGGGGTCAACCAAATGCCCAACAGGCACCGAGATATGCCCCCAAGTTCATTAACCAAATTAAGCGTGTTCGTGTGCCTAACCAGCAAAAAGTTGCTCCAAACATGCAAAAACACTTGACGCAGCTTATGTCCTAGAACGAGGACTTGTCCGTTGCGCAAAAGTTTATTTAATTCTGCCTACTTTGAGGCGCACAATGAGGCATTGCAAATAATCAAGTATTCGCATAGTATGCAGTAAGTGCTGTTGTTGAGCTCTTCTTGTGTATTACTAGCTCAATTTACTTAATTAATAAAAATGCCTAAATGAATGAGGCTACACAAATAACCAGAAATAGTTCAACAAACTCTGCTTAGTTGTGGATTGAAGCGCCCTGAGTTGGCATTGATTTGAGCTCAACGAATTAGATAAGACGTAAATGAACCATATGTAGGTGTGTTTACTGCATTAATACTTGGCTAAGTTAAGAGATAAACATGATTTTCTAGTAACTTATACATATGTACATGTATAAGGAAATTTTAATTTTATGCATTGAAATAATAATACTTGCTTAAGATAACTTAAGAAACTCAGAGGATATTTACAAAAAACTTAGCACATTTTAAAAGTGGCTTCAAATAATTGATACTTGTTTATTGTGAAATAAAGTATAGAAATAATATCAAAATAAACCAAAAGAAATTTGAAATTTAACGTACGTTGTAATAAAGGTATATATGGAGGTTTCTAACCTGTGCACATATCATACTTAACTAGTTCCTTTGCAGTTCGGCAATAGCCAATCGTCAATTTCGCTTTGTACCCAATCTGGCCAAATCTTCGCGCTATATACTCCTTATATTGACTTGGGCGCATCAAAAACACGTTTGCACATGTGCCGCACATGGAACTGAAGTGTTTTGGCCATTTACTTTATTGATTACAGCATTTTCTTGCCATTGATTGAAGCTCAAGTGTGCGAGGCGAAGCAACTTTTATTCAGCCGAAAAGGAGAAGAAAATAAGAATAAAACAAGGAAGAAACAATTTGGCTGTTTTGTTATTAGGCATAGGGGCGAGCTGAAAGCGAAGCGTAGGCAGCTAGAGAAACAGCCACAATAGCCACTTGTTTATGTCTTCGTTGCAAGCCAAAGTTGCTTTAGGCCAAGTTCTGTTAAATAAAGTAACTGCTGGGTCTTTTGTTATGGTTAGTGTGCGCTCAATATTAAATCGCAACAAATTGTATAAATAAATTTTCAATTTACGCATATGTCTCTATATTGATATACATGAGTATATGTATGCAGGCGGTATCTCGGAAAATAAATAAGTATGGCCAAAGTGTGAGCCAAACTGTCATAATTTATGTAGTTTATCACTTTTTTTCGCCTTGTCGTGTGTAGGAAGCGGTTGAAGTCCAATGCCGGCGCATTTGTGTCAATTTAAATTTATGTAAACATAAAATGGCCAACCAAATGTCCTGTGAGATGCGGTGTGCTGTCTCTGTTGGGTATCACATATTTCAAAAATATATACATATAAATATTTTCATGTTTTTTTTCGCTGCTGCTGCTCCTTTTTTTATGATTTAATGCGCGCGGCACGCCATGACGTTCACTTAGGCATGGACACAATAAAAACGTAGCCACAACAACAACAACAGCAACAACAGCAAGAACAGCGACAATAACAAAAGCAGGACACGCTTGCCTCTTGCGCACTTTTGACATTTCATTATCCTGTTAAGTATTCAAAAGTCAACCAAGCAGCCAGCCCACACACAGACGCACAAATTGTGGGCGTCCGTTTGGCTACAGCTCCTGCCCGCAACTGTGTCCATGTCCGTGTCTGGCCCATGGACACGCCTCCCCTGTTGTCATCCAGCTGCGTAGCCAGCTTATCATTTATGCCAAGCGCGTACTTTTTGGCTTTTACCCCACAACCGTGTTCGCTGCCCTCGCACCTCGCTCTTCCACCGCCCGCCCCATTTTGCTCATTGTTGTATCGCCGTTTGTTTTGTCTGTCCGTAATGTCATGCGGAATTGCCTTTGTGTCCTTGGCGTTTATGACATTATATTTGTGTTTCTGTTTGTGTGTGTGCGTGTGTATAAATTACATTACACAACAAGCAATATAACAAACGATAACAAACACCTTGCATGCGAAAAAAAAATAAAAAAAAAAACAGTAAAGAAAAACAGAAAACAATTTAATAAAAATGTTTTTTTGGTCCTTCGATTATGTCGGGGCATGCTTTATGTTATGCAATTTACTTATGACATTGCTAATGACACTCATTGCCGCCTGCCCAAGGACCTTTCGCCATTTGTGAGGAAGATGGGTGAGGGGTGTGGGGGCTGTTGTCAGCTCGTGTGCCTGACATTGCATTTGCCTTGCTGCATTTAGCTGACAAAAATGTCGGTACATTTCCAATGGCAAAAATTTTTCGGCATTTTCGATTTTCAACCAATTCCAATTCCGTTTTCATTTCAGCTCAGCTCAACTCAGCTCAGCGCACGTGCTCTGCGTGTGCTCTTTGAGTCTGAATGTCGGGTTCATTGGCAAATTTCTGTGTATTTGCCATCGATTGATTAAAATGCGAAATGCACAACAAAAGTGTTGGCAATAAGGGTACAATTGCTATTTTCAATGTCAATCCATTTTAAAAAGCTCGACTATAAATAAAGAAGCGCGTGGCTACTAGCTTAGAGAGCAAACTGTGTTGTAGATGCTCACTCCACCACAATTGCTTATTTTTCAGAAAAAAAGATTTGGTTTAAGCCTTGATACGTGACATTATGAAAATAATTTAGCAAATAATATATTTAAAACATTTGAATATTGTTTATTTTCAAATACTTGTGAATTATATATTTATTTAAAATACTGAAAACAAAGTACAACTATTCCAATTATCTTTTTAAGTATACAAAAAAATTAATTAAATTAAAGCAAATATATATATTTCTTATTTTATTAAAAAAACAAAATGGCTTGCTTAGCTTTGCATTCAAATTACGCATACTACAAATCCCAAAAGAATACTCGTTCTTAAGAAGTTTTAAGGACTTTTTTGCTCAGACAAGCTTACCCTTTTCGGGCTTGATCGTTAATTTAAAAGCTTCAATTTACCTCACTGTTGCAGCTTATTGATTTATCTGCAATCTCAAGTGTTAGAGTCTGTAACTCTGTATCTGTTTAAGTATCTTAAAAGTAATCACTGCCACCGAGCTGACTGGAATACATATAAGTCTTACATCTTTTCGTTTTTCTTATTTTTTTCAGCTACGACTCAGGTAGCAGGCAAGTAGTCACCGAGTAACCTAGTCGCCGAGTCGCCGCATCATCAAGTCAGCCTTGGAGCAGCCAATGCAACCTGTACAGACATCGTTAGAAGCGACTACGAACAACACGTGAGTATAAAGCAGTAGCCGCAGGCGGTGCAGGGAACAACAGCACACATGGCAAACTTGCATATATATATATATCTAGATATGTATGTGTATGTGTATCGGCACTATATACCTTGGACATGTGTTGACCATCAACTTATGCAATCAACCGTTTGGCTTTGACCAGGCTAACGGACTGCCATTGGGTGCTATGTAAACTAGAGACGACGGCGACGATGACGATGGTGATGACGATAGGACGGGTTCCGACCACGACGACAAATGTTTATTTAAGCATAAAGCCACGTACGCTGCAATCACACAACCATACACCCTCCTACACACGTGTGTGTGTATGTGTGTGTGTGTGTTTATGTACTTAGGCACAGCTGTACTAGGAGACTCTGCCTGGTAATTACATACAGCATGTGAGAGCTAAACATTCTTTTTCGCTCTATCTCTTTGGTCCCTCCGTCTGGGCGGATGCTGCATAAATATTTGTTTTAACCTTTTCCCTTTTGTGGCAATGGTTGAGTATTTGCTTTTGGTTTTATGGCAGCGCCTCTGTCACTATTTCATTTCGATTTAAACAAACTTTGCAACGCTTTTTGCTGATTTGTATCCTTAATTTATTTATTTGCGATCCGGCTGATATTTAGTAATTGAGTTTTTTGGTTAAGCTCAATGGTGATGAGGGTAAAGCGTCGAGTGGTGCGCATATTTCTTGGACTTGGCACGTTTCGTGCCACGACAACAAATGTGACTCACTTGCCCTCCTTAAGGATATTTATGTGGACGTGTGCGACAGCAGCCAGCTGAAAGGATACTCCTGCCGTCGGCTATCACATAAAGTTTGAATAAAAGTGCCTCCCCGAGGGCAACTCGATGTCGTTGCCATGTTGCAGCCGTGTCGTCGTCTGTTTAGACTTTTTGTCTTAATTTATCGTTATGAATGAATCACTTGGTGCCATTTGCCGGCTGCTCGACGATTCAGGACCTTTGTGTTTCTTGTGTTTGTGTTTGCCAGCACGTAGCCAGGATGTGCTCGTACTTTTGACTTAATTTGATTTGCTCAAATGAATTTCAATTAACCAGAAATGAAATTTATGCCCTCGCGCTGACAACTCTAAACTGTAAACTGCACAGCTGAATGAATGAGAAGTGGGGCAAATGAGTTTCTTAAATGTTTAAAGGCTTATGAATGTCTGCGAATTGTATACTTATCAGTGTCATCTTATAAAATGCGTTCATTTCTCCTGAATCGAATTTCTATTCATTTTCATTTCTCTATTGATTTCATGCCATGTTTTTGTCGAGGGTCCTAGGCCTTTCAGGCTGAGCAGGCGACTCTGATTGTTTGACTGCTCATCATTCATAAGCGTGCTGTCGGTGCGTGTGTTTATGGGCGTGTATCTATGAGTTTATTATAATGCAACGTCGGCGCTTATTATTCCAAACACACACATCGAGCGAATATGAACGGCCGCTGTCAACAATGACAACAGCAGCGCTGAGGTTGATAACAACAACTCGACAGAATGCCGTCGACAATGCTGACACATCGAAAGATTGTCGCTCCATCAATTATTCAACAACACGCAAATCAACAACAAAATGCTCAGCCGACAATCCAAGAGTCATCGTCAGTGCAAACATCTCCAATGGCAACCAGACAGCGTCAACAGTGCAGTCCCGTTAGAGGGCCGGGAAGGGAGGAGCGGAGCGGAGCGGAGCGGAGCAAAGCAAAACTGGGGAAAAAATGTCCAAATATTAAGTGATACAATTTGTATTTGGAACGTTTGCCGCAGGCAACCAATGAATACCAGGACCAAGTGGAGGTGGTTGGAGGATGGGGCAAAAAGAAAAAAAAAACAACAAAAAAAAACTCATCGACATGAATATCTGAGTGTTTTTATTTATGACTGTGCGTCAATATTCCGGTTTGGCCGGATTGCGATTGGGGCATGCTCTATGACACAACTACAGCAGAAATCAATCAATTCAGCGCCCCAGCTCTGAACCGTAAAAACTAAGAGCCGATCAGCTTAGGAAGTGCCGAGTAACAAGCGTTACGTGAATCAAGTGGGGAGCTATAAATCGATGCTTGACATGGTTAAGTGCTTGTGCTTAATAATGGTTTAGGCCCACGCCATTGTTGCTGCTGCTGCTGCGAATGTCCCAGTTGCTGATAAGGCGTGAATATCGTGGATTGATATCTTAATTCCCTGAAAGTAGCGAATAGTAAAATATTTTTTGAATACCAAACAATGCTTATTGAATAAAAACCGCACAAAAGCCAGTGCCGTTTGAGATTCCCATTAACATCTGAATTAACGATAGCCCATTTACATGTCCATCCATCTGTCTTTATGTAAGCTAAAATCTTAATGGGAATTATTAGTAGCTAATCCTTGCTATTAATGCGAACCCAAAGAAATTCTGGAAGATTAATTGTTTGTTCACACAAAATGCTTTATGTCATTAATTTTATTTTCGGAACAGCAAAAACATATTATTCGGTGTGTCAGAGTTTAGAATGTTTTAAACAGCAGATTGTCAGGATCTTTGCTGTCGCAGACATTAATCAATTTATGTTTAAACTTGAAAAAGCCGACAACTGAAATGGTCTTTAAAGAACTTTTCAACTTTATTAAGCCATAATCACGTTTGTATTATGCATGTTCTGCCAGTATTGGCAGACGGCTGTATAAATTAACACTTTGATCACAGCGCACTTTGCCCGTTGTCATTAATTTCCATGAACTTGCAGTAG
The DNA here is from genome assembly GCA_004149465.1 of Drosophila nigromelanica. Lineage (NCBI taxonomy): Eukaryota > Metazoa > Arthropoda > Insecta > Diptera > Drosophilidae > Drosophila > Drosophila nigromelanica. Next base: position 2,783 of record SCDS01000982.1, on the reverse strand, counting down.
TGCAGCTTCCTGAATTATTATTCTTTGCACATCCTTTGAGTCGACAGTTTTGAAGGCATTCAGCTACACATTTCCGAAATGACATACAATTTTTTGCCATGTACGCCTGGGGCGCTGGATACTGAGCAGTGTTGATGAATTTTCCCCTTCATCATAATCATAAGCATCCAACAGACAGTTTGTTCCTCAGATTTTTAGTGTACCCTGTCGTAAAGGCAAATGAGTATATTGGGCTTGTGAAAATCATAAAATATGCAGAAATATTTTTAAATAATTATATAGAAAATATTGTTATTGCTAAATATCTGCCATTTATTTTTATTAAGATAACTTTTTACTGCATCTGTTTCAACCTGCTCTCACAGAGTAACTCATAGTTGGAAGCACCTATTTACAATGTTTTCGCTGGTGTTTTTCCCTTTTTTAGGCTCACTATCCCCAACATGTGCATAATATGTTGTCCCACTTTGGGTTGCATAAAAGTTTCTCCTCTTTGTGTGTGGGCGCAATTAAAAGTGTCAATGACAATGTTGTCTCTGTTGCTGCTGTTGCTGTTTTTGCTGTTACTTTCGCTGTTCGGCTCGTTAGCTTTTATTATTGTTGGCAGTGCCACCCGTTATGGCCATTGCTGTCCTCATCGCTCATTGTAATTACGATAATTACGAGAAGGACTGAAAGTGCAGCTCCTTGCGCTGCACCTTAATGAAGCAAAATTCAATGCATACAGATTCAGCGCGTTCTCGAATCGTTACATGCTTTCAACTAGGTCCACTGTGTGCTCCTTCCCCCATCATACCCCGCTTTCACCTTCTGTTTATCCACTTAGCGCCACACGACATTGCGTCGTTAATTGAAAACTGGCGCATTAAGGAAAAGTTATCATCGCCTCCCCTGCCTGCCCCGCCCATATAAAGCCCACTCACTTTTATATTTTCTGCTTTTTAATTTTTCACATTGTAATGCCAGCGCAGGCATATTTATTTATTAAAGTTTAATTAAATACGTTTTAAGATTCTTGCGCATGACTGCAAAATATTTTTAATGAGTTTTTTCCTTTTGTGTGTTAAATATACATAGGTTCGTCCATGTGCAACACGTGGCAATGTTTTTTGTGTAAAACCGCTTATATAATCATTAAGCACTTGTTTTTTTATAGTCACGCCTTTGACTATTTACTTGATGTAACTATATCCGCTAGAATATTATATAAATTATTTTATCGTATTTAAAAGCCTAAGAAGATTAACGGATAGCCTCACAAAATTACTTGTTTAAGCAGTTAAGCCATAAGAATTTATGTAGACATATTTTAATATTCGTACTGCCATTTTCTTTCATGTTTAATTCAAGGTGATTGTCTTTGCTTTTTTGTTAAGCATTTTTACCAAGTTCCCTTTTATTCTTCAGGTTTATAGCCTTGTCGGCGCAAAAACAAAAGCGTTTTTGGGCAAACAAAAGATAACTTTTTAAAAGCACAATAATAATAAATAATAAAGACGGCGTCGACTGTTTTGGTTGCAGGCGTGAAAAAAACTGATAGAACTCAAACGAAAATGCAAAATACAAGCCGTACTCGCAGCACGCTAGCCAAAGGACCTTGTTATATAGACGTAACCATTAGCCGTAACCAAAGAACCCAGCCAGACATTGAATTGACCTTAATAAAGTCGACGACTGCGACTGCGGCTGCTGCTGCGGCTGTGGTTGAAGCTGCTGTTGTCTGTTGTCGACCTTTTTGAGGGCAACATTTTTCATTCGGCAGCCCACTAACCACGCCTCCTGCTATTTCATTCACTCTGCTTCCAGAAAATGCTGATACTGCTGCCATTGCTGAGTATATTTGGTAATAGTCTCATTGCTGAAGTTGGGGCGAACCTGAGCTTGGGCTTTAAGGTCATCAGAGTGAGTTATCCAACAGCAAAAAAACAAACAAACAACAAAAACAAAATAAAAAACACAAAAAATCAAAAAATATTCTGTATATATTTATGAATTCCATTACTAAACTTCTATTTTTTTCTAATTATGGGTCCCAAAGCTGCCAAGGCATATAAATCCCGGTAAGTAATTTTTTTCAAATTTTTTTTGCAGCAATTGAGTTGAACGCCTGACTTAAAGCTAAACAAATCATCGGCAGAGAACGTGAGTTCGCAATCAATTTAAAATGAAAATTGTAAAATTACATTAACTTTGCGCTTCATTAATCAAAGGCACTTCGGTTGCTGCCACTTCAAATGTGCTTCTTAAAATCAACCCAAAATAATTTAGCAAAAAAAATTCCAAGAGCAAAGTGCAACAAAAAATAAACACAACACAACAACAACTAGCCAGACAGACGGACGGACACGTTTCCATTTAGGCAGCCATCAATTTTAAATATTTTTCTTCTTGTTAGCCAAATAAATATTCATTTTAAGGCGCATAAAAATAACACTAAGAAACCAAATAGTACACAAAATTTATCAAGATAAGATATTTAGTTTGAAAAGAAAAGGAAGGAAAAAGGTTCTAGCTGTTATTCAATATGGGATTTGATTTAAAAGGAAACCTTATCAAGAAAATACTTAAGAGATAACATGACTAAATACTTTTTAAGGCATAGTGACTAAGTGGCTCGGAGCAGGATAAAGTAAAAATTTCAATCAACATTTGTAGGCAGTAATCTGATCTTTATATTAATATGTTGTGAGGGAGTGTGAACGCTCCCCCACAAATACTGACGCCACTATGTAAATATGATTACGACTCAGAATATATCCTCATGAAGAGGTCTGAAATTAGAA
>SCDS01000981.1:0-28513 GCA_004149465.1 Drosophila nigromelanica | reverse complement strand
TAAAGCTCTCAGATCCATAGCTCTCATATTTCAAACTTCCATAACTTTGTCAAAACTGAACCGATTTTCATGTTTGATGTCATTTTGATCATGATTTTTTAATTAGATTGATTTTACATTTAAAATATATATTTTTTTGAAAACAAAATTTTTTTGGAAAAAAAGCATGTACCCTCCCCTCATATTTCCCATTAAAAAGGGGGTTTTCAATAGTTAGAATTGTGAATTTCTGTTTTTATTGGATTGTATTTGTCATAATTAATTAGAGATTAATTCTGCATTGCACAAATAATGCCGGACTGTATGTTTTATTACACTGTGAACGAGTAATGCGCTGTCGGTTACACCCGACTGCAACTTTTTTACTTGTTATTGCTAAATACTTGCATATAGAAGTAAGTAGAATAGCAGCAATTATTAGGTCAACGACCTAAATTGGGCGCCAAAACAGGTAATTGCATTAAAAAAAAGTAATATAGAAATAAAAACTAAACGTGTTCCTTATCTATAACTAATTTTTTCATATTTAATATATTACATATGACTGTATATGTACATACCCTGAACCCTAGGGGAATTTTGAGCGTTTTGTGCGGAACACAAGCTCCCAAGCTTTTGCCAGCTGCAAAGACATGACAGTGCCAACTCATACACATCCATTAGAACTAAGGAACACGGTTATCAGAGGGCTTGCAACGCCCCCCGCCCCCTTTAGAAATGTGTCACATTTTGTGCAGATAACATGACGCAAAAAAGTTAATGAAGCGGCGCCAAGCCCCGAATACGATCACAAACAGTCCAACTTCGGTTGGGTATAGGGCTAAGTGTTTTGAGCTCGAGGCACAGTTAGACATGCGAACGCAACCGAACAGCAAGTACATGACTAAAATAGATCAGTCGAGGCAGAACTCGAAACAGAACCGGAGCCCCGACAAAACAGATCATTAGCACTGGTAATTAGTCGTGTGCTGTTGTTATTATAATCTATATTATAATCTATATAAAATTAAAAATAAAAAAGAAATACATTACTATATATGATTCAGATTTCTACTAATTTTTATGTTTACAAACATTTTACAGCAAAATGACCAAGTTAACTGGCTGAACCGATAGCCAGTTCCAAGCCCAACAGTCACTGACCCACATAGAGTGAGGAGTAGACAAAGAGACCCAGAGCCAGAGTCGGAGTTGGAGTTGAAGCTGATTTCAGAATGCGACGACCAAAAATATCGCTGAAGAAGTATTTCTATTTTACGTTGATCTGCGCACTCCTCCTCATATTCGGCTTCAATCTCAAGTGAGTATATTTCGGCAAATTATGTACATATCATATCATATCTTATCATATCGCAAAATTCAGAGAATATGAGATATGGAAGTCGAATATGCCGCGACCCGCCTTGACAGCTGCACAACAACAACAGCAGCAGCAGCAGCAACAGCAACAACAGCAACAACAACATGACTTTGGCGTGGAAACAAATGAGGTGAATGGTTGGGCTCTACAGGAAGCTACCTCAACACATGCTTCAGCACCGCCAGCGTCGCCCGCGGCTTTGCCCGATTCGGTGCAACGGCAGCAGGACCTAGAGACGGAGGAGGTCGAGGAGGAGGCAGCTCCGGACAAGCGTGCAGAGACAGCGGCTACAGCCAAGCCCTGGTTCTTTCGCAACGGCGAATATTATCCGAAGCCCGCGAAAACCTTTAGCAATCGCAAGGCACGCAAGCAGCACGCGCCCAAGCTCTTTCCGCACCAGGATCCGCACAGTGATCGGGTCGTTAAGCAGCTGATGTATGTGCCGCACAATTACGAGCAGATCAAGGCGAGCGGCAAGCTGAAAACCATCTTGCTGTACAACGGCCTGGGGCCGTGGAATGTGAAAAAGGGTCGCGAAGTCTTTCTGCGCTCCAAGTGCCCGGTGGACACTTGCGAGCTGACTGCGAACCGAGAGTTGGCCAGCGTGGCCGACATGGTACTCTATAAGGATAACTACATACCCACGGGCATACGCCGGCCCAACAATCATAAACAAGTCAGCATGATGTACTACCTAGAATGTCCATATCACACGCAAAACGTCAAGGTGCCAGATGCCATCAACTGGACGGCCACCTACAGGTGGGTGGTGCTGATAGAGATATTGAGCTCCTCGCCAAACTCTGTTTTCCCCTTCCAGACGTGACAGCACGGTGATGGCGCCCTATGAGAAATGGCAGTACTATGACGTTAAGGTGCAGCAACAGGAACAGGATCACAACTATGCGCTCAACAAGACGAAAAAGGTTGCCTGGTTCGTGTCCAACTGTGGTGCACGCAATGGCAGACTGCAGTACGCACATGAGCTACAAAAATACATTGAGGTAATAACTGGAGAGCAGTTCAGATAGGGGGAAAATGCATTTGATTGGGTACTTTTAATATCCCAACAAATGTCCCTTTGATTTTTATTAATATAATAAGAAGTTATAGTATCGGTATAGGGTAAGATTAGAAATATCATCATAGTTGGCTTTCCTTGCTTAAGTTGATTTCTTCAAAATGTATATGAATTTATTGATCATAATACTTTACAGAAGTCGAAGTATTTGTTCAGTTCAACTTTTAAACCCATGCTTCATTTCTTGTTTTCCGTTTTACTTTTTGTTAACCTTCCCAATCTTTTGATTCCCCTCTGTGATTAAAGCATATTTGCTTAAAGAAATTCGCCCACATTAACATCTCATCGTAAATTCCCTTATTCTTATCCCTATTTAATTTGAATTTCCCTCTTTCACACTTAGTTCAATTCCCACTTAAATTGCCTTTATCAAGTTTTGTTTTAAGCAACTCCTCTCACTTGAATTTCCCTTTTCTAGGTGGACATTTACGGGGGCTGTGGCAATTACAAATGTCCCCGCAGCACCGCCGACAAATGCTTCGATATTCTCGACAATGACTACAAATTCTATTTGGCATTTGAGAACTCCAATTGCAAGGACTACATCACGGAAAAGTTCTTTGTGAACGCGCTAAATCGCAAGGTGCTGCCAATAGTGATGGGCGCCCGACCGGAGGACTACGAGGTGAGTGCCCCACGTCGCTCCTACATACACGTCGACGAGTTTGCCTCGCCCAAAGAGCTGGCCGAGTACCTGCACATACTCGACAAGGACGACGAGCTCTACAACTCGTACTTCAAGTGGAAGGGCACCGGTGAGTTCATCAATACGTACTTCTGGTGTCGCGTGTGCTCCACGCTCCACAACGAGGATCAGCTGCGTAAGCCGTCCTGGTACAGTGATGTCAACGATTGGTGGCGTGGCGCCGGCGTTTGCACCTCGGGATCGTGGCGCAACTTTAAGGCGCGCATGGATGTGATTAGCGACGATTGAAATGCGGACGTTGTCCAGATAGTGGACGGCGCTGGTGTCATTACATAATCAAAAATCAATACGTCTCGCTATATATTGTTGTTGTTTTTGTAGGTATCTTTGTACTACGAGTATTTTGTAAAAGCTCCCCTTCGCTTCTATAGAAAAACCAAGCAGAATCGAAATTAACGTACTTGTTTTCTAGCTAGAACTAAGTGCAACCAATCGCATCATATACATATATTATATATATATATATAATAACTATATATATATATTTGGGGGAGTATATATGTATAAAGCATGAGCAAATCGAAAATCAAACGAGCATGGGGCAAAAGCCTCGGTATAAATCGAGGAATAAACATGTTCCTTCCAGGATCGAGAGAACCGCTTTTAGCGAGTTGAATACAAAGAAACAAGCGCATAGAAACTAGCCTATATAGACTAAAGATCCCAAAAAGATCACTTGTAACATATACAATACCAAATAAATAAGAGAAATTAGCCTAGTTATACAAATTATACGGTACTTATGTATGTATATTTTTAGTTGTTTAAAGAGCAAGTCCAAATTAGCGCTTAGGCAAAAGACGAAAAGGACACACGCACACAGATACATATAAATGTTCAATAGCGATATATGATATATAGCTTACAGAAGTAGTAAGCGCCATACGTACATATATTACATATAATTATAAATCGTTTTGTAAGCATTTTTATAAGCAACAAAGTCAAGTTTTTATCATTTTACCTGCTTAGATAGCTTAGATTTGAACGTATGTTTAACTTGATTAGTTTTCCGTTTAATCAATGGTTATTACATACTGTAGATGCTATCGCACAAATACACGCAACACTCAGCTTAGTCTGAGCTTTAACCTGGTCGCTAGCTCTTAGGCTGTAAAAACAACAACAAGAACAACATTCCTATTTTTATACACTTGCTGAGAATATTATGATTTTCAAACGTTTAATGTAACGCTGCTGCAAATAAGCCAAGTCTATAAACTTGTATGCCTAGCCATGTCCGTGTGTCTATATATAAAAGTTAAGTCGATACAACTTGGCATGTATAAGCTTATATACTATGTAGCTGGTTAGGTTAGGGTATTTCGTCTTTGCTCTCTGACATATTTCGCAATATTATTATATTCGATATGTATTATTTATATTTGCAATAATGTGTATACTTGTTAATTTTAGTTGTGAATTGAATTGAACTGTGTGTTTTTACAATTTTTAGCAATATTTATTCGATAACGTTTAATTTATAAGCATTTAATAATATCATAAATGTGTATTTTGATTGTGAATTTAATTAATTTTTAATTTTTACTGTGATAAAAAAAAAAGAAATAAACAATGGCAACAAATGCAACAAATACCATACACATTTTGGCTTGGCTTGGTTTGCTTTTCATTCAAGTTTTAAATTCTATTTAAAATGGAAATACTGATCAAATTATAATCTATGGCAATTGGTATACAGTATAGAGTATTTCATCTGCTTAAAAAATAGCGTATACGTAAAATGTCTCAAACATTTATGACAGCTTAACAAGCTGTGCACATATAGGAACAATAAAAAAAAAAGAAAAAATATTTGTTCAACTTTTCTGTTAGCCTCCTCCATAGCTGACATCATGTTGAATATAACATGATGGAATTGTGGCTTAAACATGGCACATTTTTAGCTGCTGCAACAAATTTTTCAAGTTTACCAGTTTCTCCTGCTTTTTGTTCACTTCGCCCCCAGCTGCAGCCACAACCTTGGCTGTAATTTTGCGCTGCAGTGCAATGGCCTCCACTTTCTTGGATAGCTGTCATGTCATGCAGGAGTTATATTTTAGGAGAATATTCTATAGGGTTGTGCGAACTTACCTCGTAGGCACGTTTGATAATGCCATGCGGCATTCCCGCCAGTTTGGCTGCATTGAAGCCATAGGATTTCGGGCAGGCACCAGCTGTGTATTTGTATAGGAAGGTGACCGTCTCCTGTGTGGGATCCGAGTTGTCCTCATTCTCAACCATGCAGGCCATATGACCCAATGTGATTCTCTTGTCCATGTGAAAGAAATCAATCAGATTGTGATAATGCGTGGAAAACAAAGTGCGGCACTTCAGATTGGCCAAAAAGTTGACCACAGAAGCGGCAATGGCGGTGCCATCGTAAGTAGCTGTACCGCGTCCCAGCTCGTCCAGTAGCACCAGGGAATTGGGAGTGGCATGCTTCAATATAAGCGAAGTTTCGTTGAGCTCCACCAAGAAGGTGCTGTGACCAGCTAGGATATCATCCTGTGCGCCCAGACGCGTAAAAATGCGATCCACAAGCGACAGGCGGCAGCTGGCAGCGGGAATGTGAGCGCCCTGGAAAGCATAAGAGTCAAATACATACGCAAGCCTGTTACCCACTTTACTTACAATTTGTGCCATGATAACCAGCAGGCCGAGCTGTCGCATTAGGGTGCTCTTGCCGCCCATATTTGGGCCAGTGAGCAATGATAGCGGTGCCTCCGAGTCTGTGCCCAGCTGCAGGCCATTCGGTATATAAGTGGATGGATTTGCGCACGGATGAAAGCCCTCCTCCAGTTCAATAAAGGGTTGCGCCTGCGCCGAGACCAGCTCTGGGACACAGATGACCAACTGCTGGCGCGCATACTCCGCCAGAGAAGCGAGCACATCCAGCGTGGCCACACAGTCGATGCACTGTTTCCATTGCTCATAGTGATTGGAAAACTTTTCGAAAAGGCGACGCGCCAAATCCTTGAGCACCGAATTGCGCAAATCCTCCGCATGCTGCATGTCCTTAAGCAGCGCCTTCGTCTCCGTTGTGGTGTAGCGCCGTGCGGGCTTCTTGCCCTTAACCTGACCCTCCAGTGCATACGACTTGTTGGCCTTGTGCGCATGCGCTTCGGGCACCTCCAGCTGATAGCGTTTCCTTTCCGACCCGAAGTAAACCACACGGCAGCCAAAGTGACGCTCCTGCTCAATTAGATAAGACTTCAGGCGTTGGTCTACGTCTTCTATGCGCTGCTGCACGTCATCGTAGTCGGAATCCATGCCGGGCTGTGGTGCCACGACGCCCGTCTTGTCAGCTGCCTCATGATCAAATGCATGCTCAAAGAAATTCAGCTGCTTGCTGAGATCAGGAAAACTGCCACCATTGGGTGGCAGCTGGGTCAAACGCTGCAACAGCTTCGTTTCGCATTGCTGAAACATATTTGGCAACTTCATCAGCGTCTGGAATCCCTTGAGAATGCTCATGAAACTGCGCAGCTTCTGTTTGTTGTACAACTTCTCCTCGAAGAGAATGGCCCTCGAGTCTGGGTGCTCTCCTTCGGCCACGCGCTTGTTGCCAAACAGGTGAATCTGAGCCAGATGTCGCTCAAAGTCCGGCATGGGCGCCAACAAGGCGCGAAACTGTTGCAGCTCCTCCGGCTGGCGAAGGAGCTCACCAATCGCCTCCTGTCGCTCACGTAGCACACTTAAATCGCAGCTGGGCGCACAGAGCCAATGATGCAGCAACCGTTTGCCAAACTTGGTGCAGCAATTATCCAGCGTTGACAGCAGCGAATGCTCCTCGCCCACAATGCGCAAATTGGACAATGTGGTGGCGTCCAGTACCATGTGCGAGCGACGCAAAGTGGCAGCCAATGCTGGCTGGACATTGTCCGCCTGCTGCTCATCGGGCGGTACATACAGCTGATAGCGCGCCATGGGCAGCACTTTGAGCTCCAGTTTGCATTTGGCTATGTAGTGAATGCACTGACCCAGTGCCTTGAGGGCCAGCTTGTAGGGCTCTGCGGGGGTGAGGCCCAAGTGATCCGTGTCCGACTGCATGCTGCGCAACACCAACGGCCAGTTGTCCTCGGCACCATTGGCAGCATAGTAGCGCTCCGCCAGCAACTTCAGTGTCTTCTCAGCGCTGCAGAGCTGTGTGCCAGAACCAGGCAGCTGCTCCTTGAGTATGCCGCCCAGCACAGTGCGCAGAATTTGCTGTGTACGTGAGCTAAGTGCGGATTTCTCATGGAGTAGCTAGGGACAGGAGAATAATTAGATTACTTAAGTACTTTTAAGGGCCACCGATTTATTCTCACCAGGACGGGCATGTGATGGGAGAGCAGCGTCAGCAGGCGGGAGCAGCTTTTGTCATCCTCGAATTCGCCCACATGGAAGTCACCAATGGAGGTGTCTATAAAGCAAACGCCATATTTGCTGCTGGTGCCCGCATTCTGCTCCACTATGGACAGCATATAGTTGGGCTGGTGATTGGGGCCAATGGCGCACTGCGAGCCAAACACTTGGGTGCCACGGTCCGTTATCTGGCAGATCTCTCGGGCCACAACCTTGTCGAACTTTGTGGCCTTGATGCGTTTGCAGCGCTCCGTCATCATGTCCGGAGTTTCGGTTTGCTCCACGCGTGCCACCTGCGACCGGGTGAAAAATATATTTATTTGGCATTTTCTTTTAAGTCGGCTATTTGCACTCACCTTGTAGCCCCTGTCTATCAGTATGGTGGACATCTTGTCGAAGGAGATCTCCGGGAAACCAGAGTGCGCAAATTCACCGCGCATGTACGTGAAGCCCAGCTCATTAACGCCCACGTCGGCATCGCCGTGATACAGCTCATAGAACTTGCCCACCTTGAAGAAGAGCACACAATCGTAGTTGTCCGACTTGAGTATCCACCACTGACGCACGCCCGGCGACAGCGAGTTGAGAAACTTTTCGGGCACATGCAGCGTGCTCTTGTCGTAGTCGGCGTGATCAGGTCGCCGGCCAGCCTTGTCTTTAATCTTGTCGGGCTGCAGAAAGTCCAGTTTCTGATGTGGCCAGACAACCGGCTCATCCAGGTTCGATGTTGTGGTCACAATCTCGTCGTAGGCAGCGTCCTTTTTAGCATTGCTTTGCAGCTGTTGCAGCTTCTCCATAAATGTGCCGCCTGCAGCCAAAACAGGTGCCTCAATTTTGGCTTTCTTGCTGGCCGGCTCATTGTTGTTATTGTTATTGTTGCTGCCTATGTAGTTTTTGGCGGTCTTTTTGCGCTGTTTTTTGGGCGTGGGATCCTCCTCAGTTTCGGGATCGCTTGGCTCAGCTTCTTCATCGCCGCTGTCGCTCTCCTCGCTGACAGCGTCCTCCTTGGCATCTGGCTCATAATCCGAGCCATCCTCAGAGAAGTCCGGCTCAGATTCGGATTTGTATTCCTCGTCGCTCTCCGATTCGGGCAACACAATGCGCTTCCGCTTGCGTTTGCCAATCTGCTCCTCCTCGCTGTCCTCATCAGCGGGGCTGGCTGCAATCGGCAACTTGCGCTTGGCAGCCGGCTTGGACTCCTTTTCCGCCTCCTTTAAATTTCCATTCTGCTGGTTCTCCTTTTGCACCTCGCCAGCATTGCTGGGCGTTAGTTTTGTTTTGTCAACTGCTGGCGATTTAACAAAGTAATTGAACAGTGTGTTCTTGGGCGTGCCGCAAGCACTTGTATTTAATTTCTTAGACATTGCTCAAGCGCCCAACCTCGCTTCCAAATTGCGAATGCCAGGAAAACGAACGACGCCAAAAATCTGCGCCAAAATTGAGCGGCAATTAATAGCAGAGCCTTAACAGAACAATAACAGGAGCCAGCTGTTATTCACCAATGTGGCAACTACACTTTGCATTGGCATGGCTTAGCCTTTAAATATTTAGTAGCGGAATTTGGGTGTGCGCTCATCGTGGTTTTACTAACTGATAGCATCGGATTATAACTTTTAATAGTGTCACACTCTCTTAGTAGCGTTCAATAATTTCAACACCGAAGAACCGAATTGTTTTTTATACAAACTTTAGTACTCTGTTAACAGCCAAGGAACTGCATTAATTGCAACAGGGTGGCATCGCCGACATAAAACAGCTGTTTACAGAAGTTGGCAGTTTTGTTTACAACGCAAACGTTTAGAAATATCAGAAAACCGGAAAACAATAAAAGATAAAACTTAAAAATGTCGCTGGCAGACGAACTACTTGCAGATCTGGAGGAGGACAATGACAATGATATCGATGATGCCGAAATGGCCGATGCCGACGATGTGGAGCAGACAGCACTGAACCACGAGATCGACGAGAAGTTGCTGAAGCCAGCGCCAAATCTCATGGAGGTGGACGTGACTGTCCAATCGGTGCGCGAGCTGTGCAAGCTGCGCGACTCGGAGCGTCTGCAGAATACCCTGAAGGAAATTGAGCACTATGCCAGTCGGCAGCGCAGCGCGGCCGAAATGTTGGGCAGCGTGGAATCGGATCCGGAATACTGCCTGATTGTGGATGCGAATGCGATTGCCGTGGATATCGACAACGAGATATCCATAGTGCACAAGTTCACCAAAGACAAGTATCAGAAACGCTTTCCGGAGCTCGACTCGCTGATTGTGGGCGAAATTGAGTATTTGCTGGCTGTCAAGGAGCTGGGCAACGATCTGGATCAGGTGAAGAATAACGAGAAGTTGCAGGCCATACTCACTCAGGCCACCATCATGATTGTCTCGGTCACTGCGTCCACCACGCAGGGGTAGGTAATAGATTACTTTACCACCTCTAGTTGCTAATGTTCTGTAATCCTTTTGTAGCACCCCTTTGACGGCCGCGGAGAAGGCAAAGATCGATGAGGCCTGCGAAATGGCCATTGAGCTAAACAATTTTAAATCCAAGATCTACGAGTATGTAGAGAGCCGCATGACCTTCATTGCTCCAAATTTGTCGATGATTGTGGGCGCCTCCACTGCTGCCAAGCTGTTGGGCATTGCCGGCGGCCTGACCAAGCTCTCCAAGATGCCCGCCTGCAATGTTCAGGTGCTGGGCTCTCAGAAGAAGACGCTCTCGGGTTTCTCGCAGACGCAAATGTTGCCCCACACGGGCTACGTTTACTACTCACAGATTGTTCAGGACACGGCGCCGGATTTGCGTCGCAAAGCAGCTCGTCTGGTGGCTGCCAAGTCGGTGCTGGCGGCGCGAGTGGATGCCTGCCATGAGAGCGTGCACGGCGAGATTGGTCTAAAGTTCAAGGAAGACATTGAGAAGAAGTTGGACAAGCTGCAGGAGCCGCCGCCGGTCAAGTTCATCAAGCCGCTGCCGAAACCCATCGAGGGCAGCAAGAAGAAGCGCGGCGGCAAACGTGTGCGCAAAATGAAGGAACGCTACGCGCTGACCGAATTCCGCAAGCAGGCAAATCGCATGAACTTTGGCGATGTAAGTAAATCTTGATTATTATAGTTGGAAGTATATCTAAATGCATTCTACTTACAGATCGAGGAAGACGCCTACCAGGGCGACTTGGGCTACTCGCGCGGCACCATTGGTAAAACTGGCACGGGTCGCATTCGCTTACCACAGCTGGATGAGAAGACGAAGGTGCGCATTAGCAAGACGCTGCAGAAGAATCTACAGAAGCAGCAGGTCTACGGCGGCAACACGACCGTGAAGCGTCAAATCTCCGGCACAGCATCCAGCGTGGCGTTCACACCACTGCAGGGCCTGGAAATAGTCAATCCTCAAGCGGCGGAAAGATCCCACACCGAAGCCAAGTATTTTTCAAATACATCCGGTTTTCTGTCCGTGGGCAAACGCACCACTTAAAGGAATTACGAATACTACTATAAAATTAAGCACTTTTATTTAGGGGTTTGTCGGCATTGTAAGAAATTCGATGCGCTACGGAATGAGTTAGGCATAATAAAGCTGGAGAGATTCTTGAAGTAGTTCTTGTTGATTCGCTAACTGAGTTTGCCCACCTCCAATTTGCGCTGCAATGCCTCCCACGAGTTGTTCAGCAGAACGGCCAAAATGCCCGCCACGGTAAAGACGCCGCCCACAATCGAGCAACAATTGGTGGCAAAGTGCCCAAAAGAACTGTGCAGGATAAATAACGTATTTAATTAAGACTTGTCCTCATTGGCGAGCACAGGCTACTTACACGTGTCTCTCGGCATATTTGACCATGAGCGGGGAGAGCTCATAGCTGAAGAAGATGCCCGGCATGCCGCGCTCGCGGTCTGTGAGGTCCTTGCGATGTCGGGTGACTGAGAACTGATTTGTGTATATGGGCTGGCCGTCGCTGTGACGCTCATAGAGCGTCGGCACAATTTTCAAATAATAATTGAACATTTCACTTTTTGATTCTGCAATGAGACAGAAGTCATAAAGAATTAAAACATATTCCTGAAACGGAAGCCGTCATAATTTATATTGATCCTATTTTTCTGCTAATTGTATCGCAAATTAAAAATTGTAAAACTATAAAATAGAATATTAAGTATCATCGCCTACAATTTCATCAAATTGAAGGTGTCACGCTGCTATACAAGAGCAAACAGTCACACAAGCGCCATCTGGCGGTTAACGAGCAAAGTTGAATGCCAGGGCTGCTTTGACACACATGTTGGCCTTTTGACAGTAACAAATGAGCTAGCAAACAAAATTGTTTTTAGAGTTGGCTCCGGCAGAACTAAAAATTCCTGTTTTTAGGCAGTTTTGACAACGATCGCCTAAAAACATCCGGAAAACGAAAATCAAATATTTAAAATAATAACAAATAACGTTTGACAACGTTTTGTGTAACACAGCTGCGATAGAGCCCGAGCCGCAGAAGTTGTCAATATGCCGTTGCCCAGCGGTTCCTTCTCCACCCAAAGTGGCCCCACATGCTTTGACAAAATGAAGACTGGTTTCACCATCGGGTTCTGTGTTGGAATGGCCAGTGGGGCGCTCTTTGGAGGCTTCTCGGCACTCAGGTAAGTGCTCCACAATTCACCATGTGAACCTGTCGCCGCATGACGCAAGCGGATTATGTAATTGCCGGCTAAATACATGAAACTGTAATTTTCAGGTATGGACTGCGTGGACGCGAGCTCATCAACAATGTGGGCAAGGTGATGATACAGGGCGGCGGCACTTTTGGCACCTTTATGGCCATCGGGACGGGTATACGCTGTTGAGAGTTTGCCAACCGGCTAGCATTTTGATGGACTAAGACTATCACACACTCCCCCCACACATCCACACCACAACAAAAGCGATGTTTTCAAGTTATCTTCGATGGAAACGCTTTAAAAATTTACGCTATGTATAAGTTATTGCAATAGACGAGTTGTTAAGCCAAAACCCGATCTTTGTACTCACCCTCAACGTCCACGCGCAGTCCGTCCAACGGATGCGTTTTAGCGAACTCGATCTTCTCGCCGAACGAGAGATGATTGATGGTGTGGGAGAGTTTCACGTTGGTGAACTGAAAGTCGTGTATGTGAAACTGGCGAATGGAGAAGCTCTTGCCAGGCGCAAAGTGGAAGCTGCCTGCCATCTAAGCCAAAAGCAAAATATACACTGTACTATACCGATCTGTATACAGGTCGGGTGAACTGCTGTCGTGCCTTACCCGGTTCACCTCCAGGTGGCCCTGTATGCGACAGCCCTCCTTGAAGGCATCCTCGTCGGTGCGCTTGTATTTGCCTTTGCACTGCTCGATTTTGTCCACCTGCATGTTCCACTTGCGCACCCGATACGCATCCAAGACATCCTCGCAGGTGTTGCAGCAACTGAAAGAGGAGTTCAGGCTGTTAAAGAGGATCTGGGCAAGCCTTGGCTGGGGGCACACTCACTGCGTGGCATTGTGCTCGGCACCGTAGCAGCTGCCACAGGTGCTGTTCTTATTGGGCGGCGACACGGCCACAATTTCCTTGATGGGCGTCTCCTTCAGCGGCTGTCCCTGCAGGTCAAGGCGATGCTTGAACACGTCGTGGTCCACGCGCAAGTGCGTGTCGCCCGAGGAGTCCATCGCGTCCAGCGATATGTAGTTGCAGGCCAGGTTGTGCAGCGTCACGTCCAAGTTGATGCGCAGCTTGTGACCGCGCGTCGTGTCCACGAACAGCTCCTCGGTCATCATTGGCTTCATGTAGTTGAGCACCTCCAGAAAGATGAGCAGCCCGATAATGCTGCTGCTTATGATTGTCACTATGTGGAAATAGCGCCAGTTTATCTATTTGTTTATTCTCTATACAAAACATCGAACTTACCGGCGGCGCCACCCACTGTGCGTACGCTAAAATCATCCAAGGTGCGCGGATACGCGTCCAGACGACGCAGAACATCGGCGAATTTCATTTTTTCACACACGAAAACAAATTGAACATGAAATTACGTTAAAAATAATATGTACATGTTTTTTTTTGAGCAGGCAGCGAATTGGCAAAGTGACGTGGTTGGTAAACAGCTGGAAGGCAACAACAAGAAACGGGCGATGGGGCTGCCACCTAATCTTGGTGCTGCCACATAGATGAAAAAAGATTGCTTAAGGCTTACTTTGCATAAGACTTTATACTCCTAACAACGTGGCAACTAGTGTTTGCCCGCATTTTTTCGAAAGTTTTTTTTTAGTAGTGTTTGTGTACCTACATAAGTATTTGTTCGACATTAAAAGTTTTCACAAAGTTTTGGCTTAGTTGGCTATAAATAGAGGGAATTAAGGGCTTAAAATGCATTTCGTGGAGGCCCAAATGTGCTTGCTTAATTAACAAAACACTACGGCGACCTATGAAACCACCCACTCCATCCGCCCAGGCGGCTGGGACATATTGTTTAATAGTGTTGTCATGTCTTGAGGCTGTGGTTGCGCATACATTAGACAACCCCTGCGCGCCACGCCCACGCAGCCGATGGTGTGGTCTACTAGACCGCGTCTAATTTTATAATACATGTTAAACAGATGAAAGGTTAATTGAAAGGAACCACAAGCTTCGACAGGCCACGCAGCGCTTAGCTTTTAAGGGTAGTTGTTGTTGTTGTCACCACCACCACCACCAACAACAACAACATCTACAATAGGAGGGAAAATAAACGGGCGTCCAAGGGATTTTGGTTAAAGTTAAAAGTTTCTGCTGAAATATAAATCACCAATGGCTTGTGGGCTGACTGAAGGCAAGGCCCACATGAGCGCGGGACGATCCTAAGATGCGGATACGCATACCGCGAATTTGTGTAATTAGCAATTAAGCTTAAGTCCATAAAAGCAGCGTTGGACCCACGATGCCTTTGTACCCAATCGAGATTCCTGAAACTTAAAAGCTTTTTGCATTTGCTTTGTCCGGTAATCCAAAATCAAGCACAGCACCAGATGACAAAGATTAGCTACGTGCAATTTTTCTTTTCCTTTTTGTTGGGCAGGCATAAAAAGAGTAGGGTAAATAAAAAAAACTGAGCGAATGGATTTGAGCTTGTAAGCTACGCAATGCTGAACGAAATAATGCGAAACGATTTGTAAAATTCAAACTTCAAGTCAATATTGTAAGAATACAATTAAAGCTTAATTTAAAATATTTGAAGATATATTAAGTTTGACTTTTTCATTCATGCACTATTATTATATGTGCACATAGAGACTGTGGGTGACGCCCAGAGTATTTGAGCTTTGGCGTGTCGCCGGTCTCGTCTCTAACTGGCTGCTGCTTATCTGCCGTGCTATCGCTAGCCGCACTAATTTGCATTTCAAACCATTTCGTTCTAACCAATTCGCGTCGTTTCTCATTTGAAACAATGAACCCAAGAACAACTAGAACAACGAGAGTCATTGTGCTCCGTCCGGGCTCTGGACAATAAAAGCCAAGAGACCCAGACATGGAGAAAGAGAAAGAGCGCGAGAAATGGATAGAGTGTAAGAAACTTGCCAACTGTAAAGTAGAAAAGAACTTGGCGTAAAGGAGCTTAAGCAATCAGGACCGCCTAATGGATATTGACACTTTAATGCCCATGCCCACCGACTACTACTCCTTTCAGGAGTCGACAGTCCTCCAGCCCAGATGTCGTTCTGAGATTTGCTTCAGTTTCTCCTTTTTCTTTATTTTAATTCTATTTTTATTTTTTTATTTTATTTTATTTTTTTTTGTTGCTGCGGCATTTTGTTCGTTAAACAAAAATTGCAGTGCCGAAATTAATTATAGAGCCGCTTGGCCATATTTAATTAAATGTGGACATTTTAAACTTGCGCCCCCACCCCCTCGCTCTATCCGAATCCCTGAATGGAGCCGACCAAAAGGCGTAATTAATTAGTGGAGACGTGCCAAATAATTGCGGCAAAAGTAACTTTTCTTTTTGGTTGGATTTCTTTATTTTTTGGTCAAGGAATGTTTCAATTACGTGTATTACACGGCCGATGGTAGAACGCGGTAACGGTAACGGTAACGGTAACAGGCGGACTGCCAAAGTTTCAGCCATTTCGCTCAGGTGGAAATTAATTAAATTAGCAGGCGTCACTTGAGCGCACAATTAAGTAAAGTGTCGTGCAAAGACTTGAAATATTTTACCAAATGGATAACACACCGTTCGCACACACCCTCGCACATTTTTGCATACTTCCATAAGCCCCACTCAATTCCGCACTAAAAGCCAAAAACGTCATTTCCGACAAATTAGCCCAGTCAACTGGCAGCGTAATATTGTTGCACTACCCAATTTGTAGCCGACTTTCTATATGTATTTGTATTTGTATTTCTATTTGTATTTGTATTTTAACTGCCACCAGCAGCGAATAACAACCGACACGGCCACGTTTTGAGCATATTTCCTGTTTTAGACGAAAAATATGTGCCCGATGGCAATTGGCAACTGCATTCGCTAACTGGCCACAAAAGTTTCAGTTACGTTTTCGTAAATCAAATATAAATGTGATATGCAGCAATATCAGCTACAACTCATTTTAAAGAAGTAAAATATTTTGAAATTTATCCTATTAATGATAGTGGTTTTCATAATAATCGACTTTAGCAAATCTTCTGTGATGCTATCGCTAAATGTATGCCCATTTCATGTTTCATGTTTATAGCCCTGTTTGGAAGGTTGGTAGATAGACAGATGCATGTTACCAATTCGACGCGTACCCTCGACTAAAAATGCTTCAGCCCTTTCATGGGGCTGTACAGAATGATTATGTTGTTCGCCTGAACGTTCGTCCCACTGCCTGTTACCATTATTGCTATCGCATGTGCCGATCTTGACTTAAATGTTAGCTTTGCCCACCTGTGCTTCCTATTGACACGTCACGACGTGTCGCACGTCGGACGCAGTGCGTAAAGTTCCAATTAATTGCTTGGTATTTCTTGTGGCATTATTAATTGTCAACGCGCATTAATTGCATTTGTAATGCGTCATAATTACTGCAAATTATGTGCTCACACCAGGGGCAACTAGTTCAATCGCAGGTGGGTGATTTTCTTTTTAATTCAATTTAAATTCGTTTTATAATGTATATGAGAGGAACTTTTATATAATAAAAATTCTATATTCAAGTTCTTAAACATTTTGAATCCACTTTAATAAAATCGTTTCTTAGATAATTGTTTTCCTGCTCCTGAAATTGTGGAATTTATGTTGCAAGTCCATTAATATGCAATGAGTTGTGATCGAGCAAAATGAGAGGGTATATACTAAAATAGCACTTTAAGCTTTCATATACCCTTTACTTTTATAGAAGCTTAGGGATTTTGTATAGCTCTGCTTTTGCTAGCTAAGAAAACTTAGCTTACATTCAAATAAAATGTACTTATATATTAAAATTAAGCTAAAAGCTTTTTGAAAACTACTTAACTTAGGTAAAAGCTGATAGATTTCCTAAAGCTTTTTGATTCTGTTAGATTCAAGTGCTGCTATCAGCTAGTATCCCTAGAAACTGAATATGGAGTACATCTCTAAGCTTTAATGCAATTGTGTAGCACTTTGTCGGCTGCACCTTTGGCTCTTGGGGGGATTTGGAAAGTGTTTCTGAGTGAGAGATATCAAACTTTTGCCTCTTTTTTGTTAGCGTGTTTTATTCAAGGGGGTTGAGGGGGGCCTCGGTCTGGTTGAAGTCATGGTCACGTCAACCAAAATACATTTTATACATTCTGATTTTTATTGTTGTTGTTGTGTCCTTTGCTGCTGCTGCTGCTGCTGCTGCAGCAACACGAAAAATTATTTACATAAATATCCGCGCTGTCAATTGTGTGTTGTGGCATGTAAAGTGACAGAAGCACACAAAATGGCGCCGATGCTGTTGCTGTTGTTGTTGTTGCTGCTGCTGCTGCTGCCAGCGTCGACGTCGCTGCCACGTACGTGACTGCACATTTTTTCGCGGCGTTTTTACGAGTGTGCAAAGTGGGCGTGGCGATCAAATGCACATGTTCTATTGTCTCCGTGCGTGTGTGTGTGTGTGTGTGTGTGTGTGTGTGTGTGTGTGTGTGTGTGTGTGTGTGTGTGTGTGTGTCTGCTTGTGTGTGTTCGTGGGCTTGTATGGCGGTCAGCCGTCAACGTTATGGCTGCCAAAGTTTTCAATTTTCCACTTAATTGCTTTCAATTAAGCAAAGAGTCCTCTTTAGTCCCGCACACACACACACACACACACACACACATTTTGTACGCAGGGTCGATGCGTTGACCGTTATGTCCGTTCAATTAAATTACACACTAAAGCGGCGTGTCCTTAGTCCTGCTCCTGCAGCACGTCAACCCTCAGCGCCAGCGCACTTCTCGCATTGTGTGTTATCATTGCCAAGAAGTTGCAACAGTTTTCGGACAGCTAGCCACAGTGGACACAATCGCAAATCAATTCCCGAAATTTGAATAAATTGAAAACTGATCCCTTTTAGCGGCTTTGTAAATGTGCTTTTAATTGCAGCGCTGCTTGAACTTTGTCGAATATGCTACCCGTCATTTTTTGAGCCAGGTTTTCAAGTTTGTTCCACTGTGCTCGCCACTCCTGTGCGTTGTTTGTTTGTTTGTTTGGCTGCGTGTTTTTGACAGTAAGCAGTTTGTGTGCGCCTTGATTGTTGCACTCGCCTGGCCAAAGGTCGGGCCCGACGTGCGTGCAGAGAGGCCAACAAATAAACAAACATTAACCCGGTCCACAGTGGAGGCCAGCAGCCACTCTTTTGAGTGTGCCTCTTCTCTCGGCGACTGCCTCGCTTGGTCTTCTCCCATTGCACAATATGCAAAAGAGCGTGTAATGTGCCTGGCTGTGTCTGAAAGCAACAACAACAGCAGCAACAACAACAACAACAGCAGCAGCAGGTGCAACAACAACTTGCCTGTGTGGTCGACTAATGCCACAGAATGGCTCTCACATTGCCCAGGTGGACTTGCTGGCGCCGCCTTTACAAAGGATATTTTAATTACATTTACGCATATTGCGAAATTGAATAAGGCCAAGCGAACAGTCTGAAATACGTATACATATGTATATATATGTATATTATATTGTCGCAGAGGATGTTTTGGGGGCTTGGCTAAGCTGCAATGTAAATAAGTGAAAAGCATCCCTAAGCCAGGCGCAAAGCTGTTTAAGGACATAGCACGAGTGTTATTCGACTCAAACTTGTATTGTGCGCTGTATTATGATTGCATCTGATAAATCCAGCATTACATTATTGCTCTTTTTGTATGGTGATAAGTGTTTTAGGGGAAATGCATCACAAAGGAGAGCTTAGCCTAGATTTCTTTGTCGGCGTGTAACCCGAAACTATACTTATAACCAAGGATGTGTTTTACATAAACTTAAACTTATACATCTGTATATATTTCTGAGCCTTGTCAATCTCAGTTCTAATTCGAAATAATGTTCAAAGTGCTTAAAGTGTTAAACGGTTAATTAGTTTTCTGTGCAGGGCAGTTTTCTTAATTATTCGTAGGGAATTTATTTTATGCAGCTCAGAGAGTTAAGTGCAGGTAATGGTGGAGCTTCGATTTCTCCACTCGGTTAATAGACAAATTCCATGCATGTCTTGGCTAATGCGTAGGTAGGACACATCTCAGCACTCAGCACTGACCATTGGGGGTCTTGGTTAGCCCACTCCACACCTACGTGGCGCACAGCAGTTGGCCAATCCGGACCGAGGCAACCGCAGTCGGAATCCGTGGCCGCAAAGCGGAG
This sequence comes from Drosophila nigromelanica, assembly GCA_004149465.1. NCBI lineage: Eukaryota > Metazoa > Arthropoda > Insecta > Diptera > Drosophilidae > Drosophila > Drosophila nigromelanica. The sequence continues at coordinate 9,237 of SCDS01000981.1, read as the reverse complement.
CCTAATCGAACACGTTTCATATGACTGCGGCGCTAAAGATTACATTTTAATCTCGGTGGCCCCCCTCCAATGGAGTCTTATGCAACTAATCAATGCCTCGTACTTGATTTTAACTTGCTTGTAATTGGGCAGCGATGGAGCTTGGCGCTAGAAGTTCGGATCTCGTCGACAGGCGGTCATAGAGCTGGCGATAAATGTCCGAAAAAATTCCAGGCGCGTACACGGCGTTCTCTCTCCCTCTCCCTCTCTCTTCCTCTCTCTCTCTCTTGTTGTCTAACGTGCGGCGGTGTGAAATTACCGTTTAATGAAAAAGCTGCAGCACCGAAGCAGCTGCTCTCCCCTCCTCAAAACCGCCAGCTAACCAGCCAGCAGATACAAATACAAATACAAATACACAAACAGATACAGATGGAGATACATTGCTGGCGTAGGTAGTCAGATATTTTTGCTGAAATGCTAGAAATTGCCACCGCTGCCAACGCTGCACAGCACGTGACAAGGTGAAATAAAATGAGAAGCTATCAGCGGACAGCGCCAGCAGAGATATCTACGAAGGCCCCAGGTTGAGTTCCTGCTGCTCCTGTCGTTGTTGTTGTTGTTGTTGCTGTTGTTGTTGCTGTTGTTGTTGCTGTTGTTGTTGCTGCTGTTGCTGTTGTTGTTGCTGCTGTTGCTGGCCTAGTGCAGCGACGAGATACACAGCGATCCGAGAGATACAACATCTTATTAGTTTGTAGTGCGAGAATGTTTACATTGGGCTGCAGCAGCGGTTGCAACAGCATCAGCATCAGCAGCAGCAGCAGTAGCAGCACCTGCTGTAGATTTGCATAGCATTTAGCAGCTCTGAGCTGCTTTGCGCTGCATTCTACTGTTGTCGTGTAATCCGCTGGTCCGTTAGCTACTGGTTGTAATCCCATATTCAGCAACTGGGCGTGCTATAAACAATTTCAAATTATTGTGACATTCAATTATGCTACAGATTTCTTTTGAGCTACTGTAAAACGAAGGGCATTACCAAATTTTGAGTTTGTTACGTATGAAAAAATGATTTGTTCTCTCAGATGTCCTTTCCAAACTTGGCGATGATTAATGTCACTGTGCACATAACTTCAAAAGAAAGGATTGCTCGAAAAAACAAGCTCTTTTATAAAAACTTTTTGTTGTTATAAATATATTAACATATGGTGAAGATCTTAATTTCATGACTATAAGATATAGCCAAGGGAACAAACGGTCAAAGATTGAGATTTTGTGTAACTAAAGATATAAATCTTTAATATGCCTGCAAGGGTATTTTACCGTCGACACCCTGAAGACAACCGTTTTATCTGCTTTCTAAGTCAAGTTAGTTAGCATTCAGTGCTAAAAGTATTTGTTTAAATTTTAGCTCAATAAAAGGCTTACCCATGAGTAGCAAATTACTGTACTTCCGCTGGGGATCCTGTGGTGCAAACCCTTCGTTCAGTTTGGTTAATGTTGTCGGTTGAGTGCAGTCAATTAGCATATTTTCAAGTTTCATGCATAGTTTACGGTGTTGATAATTCACTTGCACTTCCTGCTGTTATTGCATTTCAGCACTGAGAAAAACCCTATTAACCTTTTAAATTTCGAATGTTAACTAGAAACGGCAGGGGAGCTGCGGCCCAAGTGCTCCTTAACTGCTCCTCTATGGCTGCTGGCTGGTGTTTCTTGGCCAAACGCTGTCGCACTTTGCACAATTTACGTGCACATAAATTACCATTAATTAAATATTGCTGCGCTAATGCCGTCGACCATCGGCCAGGGTAATCACTGCACCTTTTGGGCCAGGTTGCTACCAGCTACCAGCTACTGACTACGGGCCGTAAAGCGACCGACAAGTGACACCAACCGACAACGACAACGACACTGACACTGACACCAATACAACTAAACACGTTCATTAGGCTTAATGTAGCAGAGCAACCCGAACAGAACAGCAGAAAGCCAACGATGCGAACCGGGCCAAGACGTTTGCATATGACAAACGCGGCTTAAAAGCAGCCTCGCGTCGCGCAAGCGCTGTCCAAGTTGGAGGCGCGTGGCCAGGCCGCAGGGATACTCGAACGTCGGGGCCAGCCTTAAATTTATGGAATTATGAATAATATTTTAAGAGGGCCCCGAGGGCGGCCACCGGGCTGCAGCCCGAAGAACGGCCAGTTAGTTATGCTGGCTGATTGCCTCGGACGGTGACGAATCGATTGATGTCTCGCTCTGAGTTATCACGTCGCTGGTCTTCCAAAACTTTAACAAGCCATATAGGAAAGAAATTATACGACCACATATATATACACATATATTTATATAAATACAAATATATCTGTATTTGTATCTCTGTATCTCTGACTGTGGCTTGTCGTGCGCTGCATTTTTGATGAAAATCACTTATAATCCCATCAACATTCCCATGACTTGGGCCTCCTCCGAAAACCAATTGAAAGTTAATGCCTTGTATAGATGTTGTTGCTGTTGTTGTTGTTGTTGCTGTTTATTTGTTCTTCTTCGTTTGCTTTTTATTGATGATGTCTTTGTTTATGTATGTTGTCGCATTGTTTGTTGTTGTCGTTGGACGCGCTCCAGCAATTTGTTGTTATATATATCAAAAACCAAAACACATCAAACGCCAACGAGAGCCAGGGAACAGCCAGCAGCGAGCACTAAATAATTACCAAACAACATCCGGTGCCCCGGGAGGACATAAGGCGGCTGTCGGCTCCATTCCCCCCCCCCCCTTTTGAAGAGCAGCCGCAGCAGCATGCTTCCCATTCGCCACACCACACTCTCCCAATCCGTAACACCCTCACGCCCCCCAACTCCTCATCGTCGCCGTTGTTGTTCTGGGTTGACAAAGTGCTTCACTTAATATCGCATGACGCCTCGTATGATGGCATTGAAGATGAGCTACTCAATGGGGTTTTGTATTGTTTTTTATTTTTTGTGGAATGCTGGAATTATATATAGAGGTGGCACGGGATATAGTTATAACTAGTGATGTTAATCCGAAATAAATGAAGAAAATCGATGATTGATTTATGGGAAAAAGACTATCGTGTTAAAAGAGATAGAGAGAGAGAGAGAAAGAGAGAAAGAGAAAGAGAGAGATAGAGGGAGAGAAAGAGAGAGAAAAAAGAGAGGGAGAGAAAATGGGGGAGAGGGAAAAAGAGAGAGAGAGAGAAAGAAGAGAGAGAGATAGTAAAAGAGAGAGAGAGAGAGAGAGGGAGACAAAGAGAGAGAGAGGGAGAGAAAGAGAGAGAAAACAATATGAGAAAGAGCGAGAGAGAGAGAGAAGAGAGAGAGGGGGAGGAAGAGAGAGAGAGAAATAGAGAGAGATAAAAAGAGAGAAAGAGAGAGAGAGAGAGAAAAAAGAGAGAGGGAGAGAGATATAAAGAGAACGAGAGAGTGTGAGAGAGAGAGGAAGAGAGAGAGGGAGAGAAAAAAGAGAGGGAGAAAAAAGAGAGAGAAAAAGAGAGAAAGAGAGAAAAGAGAGAGAGAGGGGGAGAGAGAGGGAGAAAGAGAGGGAGAGAGCAAAACAAGGACAGAGAGAAAGCGCAAAAAAGTAAGAGTCACTTACTCATAAAATAATACAACTTTTCAAATATAGCTTTTAAATCACACTAAGAACTAAAAGTCTGCAGGCGTTACTTGAATTCATGAGAATCGCATAGAGGGGCCCAAATTGATTTGCTAAACAATTAACATAAATACGCAGCATTCTTCTGCTATTTGTTTGCAAGGGTATATAATCTTTTAACGTCGCTAACTGTTAACATCGTCACATCATCACATTTAATGTAGAATATTTAAAGGTGTTGCATTTTTGATATGAAGATTTCAAACGAATTGTAAAACAACTTATGTTTAAAGTATATCTTATGCAACATATTGGACATCGCGACCAATAGCTAAGATTTCCTGACCAAAAGACCGTTGCCCAACAAAATATTGACATTTAGCCAAATAAAAAACGAATCGCAGTTTGTGTTAGCTACTAATTGCCAGCTACAATATCTCGGCAAATCGGTGAAGAATTCGCATTATATGGCAATTGGCACGCCCACATTTCGTCTATATATGCCTTTGACAACAAATTGTAGTGTGCATGCCACAAAAACCCGCTCATTCCAAATATGTTTGGCTCTTTTTGTTGACATTTCGCCGTATGATTTCCATAAGCTGCCACGGCTGCCATAGACAAGTAGCTGCCCTCATCCCCTCGTGCAATTACATTCACACACACACAGACACACACACAGACACACACACACACACACACACACACACTCTGTGGCGCACACATGTTGCTTATTTTAGGTTACACAGCATACAACAAATCCCCAACACCGCAACGCACTTAGCGTTGACTGCGCAGCCGGCGTCTGCGTCGACGCCTGCGTCTGCGTCTGCGTCAGGCATCGTCAGAGCCGCCAGCTTGCAGTGACAATTGTCAATGAAGTTTCCGTAATAAATTTTCGTCTTTCGGTTGTCTCTCCCCAACCAAAGCGAGCGACTAACTTGACACGTTTGTGTGAGCGTGTGTGTGTGCGTGTGTGTGTGCCTGGTTGCATATGCAACGCTGTGGCAACACCGAGGTAACGGCTCGTTTGCCACGCCACACGGATTTTGTGTCGCGGCTTTTTATGAGGATCAGCTGCAGTTGTGGCCATATAAAATATACAACAAGTCCCAAATTGATCGCCTAGATGCCGCCACGCTAATACTCTATTTAGTAATTCCTGATGGGACACTTTAATGTACTTTATATGTCGTTGTAAAAGTGTATTAATAAAAATTTTATTTGATAAAAACAGCCTTGACAACCGAACAACGACGATTGCTAATTAAAATGTTAGATTGATTTACTATATTTCATTCTGATAAAAATACTATACAACTTTTGATAATTGGAAGTATTCATTTTCAATACAAAAAAGTTTGCAGTTTATTTTGTATGCAATCATTTTTTTTTTTTGTTATCATGCACTTCAAAGGAAACTCCCAATATGATTAAAAGGGGCCCAATGAAAATTACATTCTATAATAAAGAATAATTTCTGTATTTGAAAAATATGGGGTTGACCTTTCTATATATGTGAAGTATATTTTTGTATTACTTACCCCTTTTTATTTTAACAGGATTCTTTGATGTATTTTGTGTTATTTTGTAATAGTTCATACATAAATCCGGGATTAAATTACACATCCTAGAAAAAAAATTATAAAATGTTGATCAATAAATCTTTTTAGGAAACTAATAAAACTTGGTTCAAATGAAATAAAATACTAACTTGCCAATGCATGTTCTAAATATTTACAGAACTAATCCCTTAGTTAAAATACCCAGAAAAGACTTTAAAAAAAAAGTTGATGCCTATGCGCTTGGCTGGTGCGGGATGGAGATTCTTTTAATATGCAAAATTCACAGCATTAATTACACTTGCCGCGCGTAGCTGTTGTCTTTGAAGCAGCTAACAACATGGCAGGGTCTCAGCCTCTCAGACACAGGCAGCGTCGCAGTTGCAGTCCGAAGTTTGCCGCCTTGCATCGCAGCACCCGCCGCCTCCCCACCCCCCCGTTGCCGTTGCGGATAACATTTCCCACTCAATTACCTTGACGCTGCGCCCGCCGCGGCATAAATCATTTACCATAAAAACGTCGCCTTGTCTACACTTTTCCTTTTCGTATGCCAAAAAATATAAGCAAACGCTTACGAAACACTTGAAACATGAATCGGGTATCGGGTATGGCAAAGGGGAGGGGGGGGGGGGTGTGTGGCTATTGGGGGCCAAACCCCTCCCCCGCACCATCCATTCAATAATCGTCAAGAGTTGCGAGATTTTCGAGTGCGCTGCCATGTTTCGATGTCTATTTTTGGGCGTCGCACGTTTAGCTCGACTCTTTTTTTGGATAAATGTCTGCGAGTCCGTCGTATGTCGTAGACGGGGCATTCATAAATTCCCATGTGATCGCTGAAAAGTTGCCGACCAGTTGCCAACTGAATATTTGTGCCACAAATCGTTTGTGCGGCAAATTTTGCAAGTCTCAGTCGTAATTCAATCAATTAATAACATTATTTGATTGTCCTTTGTTTGTCTAGCTGTGTGCGGCAATTAATTAAAATAATTCGAATTTAACAAGCATTCAAAAACAACTTGTTATTTACTTTGTTGTCGTTGTTGGTGGTTGTTGTTGCTGTTGCTGTTGTTGTTGTGGTGCTCCTTGCTCCACTTCATCTTCCTACTCCTGCTGTCAGAGACTGCTGCCCAGCTGTTTGTCTTCCATTATTATTTAGAAGTGCGAGCGGAGGGTGGGAGGGCAGATGCGCACAGCATTCATCGATTTTTATTTTTTTGTTTTTAGTGGAGCCGCCTCAAATTGCGTTTGCTGCCAAAGGTCACAAATTCTTACCGTGACGCATCCAATTCCCTTCGTTGGGAACAAGGAGGGGGTTGGAGGAGAAGAAGTGGGAGTCGCCTTTTGGGAATTGCGTCGAGTAGTTTGTTCAGTTTGTTCTTATTGGCGTCAATTTATGGTGGGAAGCAAGTAGCTCTCAATGTTGTTTATATATGTATATATATATGTATTAAGTAAACAATGACAATGGAGCTCTGAAAAATGTGTTCCTAATAAAGATGCTAATAGCCTGCAGCCTCAATGATGCGTCCGAGAGATTTACTAAAAGGGGTCTCAGCATATCAATTACACAAGAGTTGGGGCGTAGTCCAACAATCCCAGGCGCATACGATGAGAGTTTGGGGGATATGCTGACAAAATAGTTTATTAAAGAAATATCTTGTAATAAATGGAATAAAAAACGCATTAATGAATGCTTTTTTTGGATGCAGTAATCGTTAAATTGATGGTTTGTCTTTTTTTTTTTCAGAAGCTCTGCCGAACTCAGATTAAAACATATTTTTGTGGGATCCCAAAATACCTTTAGCAACCGCTTAGTTTAGTTTATCATCTATCAGTAAATAACAAAAGACTCCTGAAATTTCTACAGAATATATCGATCTATGATTAGACAACGGCCATCAAAAGGCAGTTCCTTGAATACTTAAATGAATACTTTCTAATGAGCTAACCATTTACTTGATATAAATCAAAATAGACTAAAGGATTGTGTTGATGCTTTAATGTTTACGCAGAATAGCCAAAAAGCCATTAGGTTTCAATTCGGGGCTTACAGCTGTCAATCAGATAAAGATCGGGATATCGGAAGGCATTAAAAAGAGAACCAAAGTCAAGTGATTTCCTTTGCCGTGTAACTCGTTAACAGCTTGGATGTACCCGTAATTGTGTTGTAGGCTCACTTAACGATACATAAAAAAAATGTAACCCCAGAAACCCAAAGGAAACTCGCTTCTAACTCATTACCGACTCACTCAACTGTTTTGGCCATTGGCCTGTTTGGCCAGCAACAATAAAGTGTTTTGAAAAGGGGCACAACTAACCGAACAGCTGGCACACTCTGCTCGGTTTGTAGATCAATCCCTAAATGAGTTACGCAGAAGTAGGCAACGCCCTTGCAAGATCATTTAGGAGTTGGTTCGTTCTTTTAGCTGAAAAAAAAAAAACAAAAAAACAAACAAACATAACTTATAAAGTTAACTGCCATTAACATGTCCCGATGCCGTCACTGGGCGACTTCCGCACCGATGGTGACAACTATGAGGTGCACTGAGGGGGGCTGTGTGGGCAGGGGCAGGGGCAGGGGCAGAAATCAAGCCATATGTTCAGTGAAAACGACAAACACTAAAACTTAAAAAACAGGCCGCGCTAAAAGCAAAATTCGATTCTTGCCATTTTCACTGGCTAACAAACAACCGTTGCGAGCCGTTGCGAGAACCAGCTTTGAGGTCTGGGACTGAAGTTGGACTTGGAGTTGGAGTTGGAGTTGGTGCCCAGTGCCAAAGTCGTTGCATGTTTCTTACTTGATTTTCTGCTATAAATTAAAGGACTTTAATGACACTTTGGACGATGGCGGCAACGATCGCAGCGCATTCGAATTGTTTGCTAAAAGTACGCATAACAGAGCAGAGAGACCAAGGCCAAGAGCTGGCAGTAGGCATCCATGGGTGCGAAAATGCCACGCAATGGACAACAGGGTACGAGCATTGTATGACCAATAGAATGCGGCTTTACCGCCACTCCACTCCACTCGGTCCACTCCGCTCGGTTTGGTCTCGTCTCGTCTCAGCTTCGTTCCGTTGCCTTCTGCCGGTGACTGCAGGAAATTCATTAAGTGTATTTATTGCTTCGATTAAGATGGACACTTCTCACCTGCAAGCGACACTGGACCTGGACTTTAACTGGGACTGGGGACTGGCACTTGGACTCGGACTTGGGCACCAACTTTGGCTCTGAGTTGGTTCGGTTCGGTTCGGTTTGGTTTTGGTATTGTACATAAATTTTGGTCGCGCACAATGTTTACACAATGTCGTCGTTGTTGTTGTTGTTGTTGTTATTGGTGCTTCAAGTTGTTTTTAGTTGTTGTTTTGTTTGTGGCATCGCAGAAATATGCAGATGAAATCACCAAAACATCATGCGTTGATAATTAAGGCAAAGAATCCAAACTGACGCTGGTCGCCTTTGCCCGGCTGAGTTGAGGCAACGTTCCGAGTCCCTTGCGACACAAAATCCAATCCAATCTCTTCACTTTAATGGACTTTGATGTTATTCTGTGGAGGGAAGCACTTAGGATGCGTTGCTCGAGCAAAGAGAAAATATAAATATAAATTCATTCAATAAACGTTTATGTCAGGATCATTAACAGCACCGTTACATTAAGCCGTATGTGCTTAATTAAATTAAATTAATCGGCATTCAGATACACTTTGTGACTGCTCAACAATCGAATGAATCAATATTTATTTTCGTTGTTGTTCATTTATTTTTATCCGATTAAAATATTAAGATAGCCAATTTAGTGTAGATTGCTGGCTTTTGAATAAATTAGGGGCATTCCCTCAACTATGAATTATCAAAGCTGCATTCAAATTTCTCAAGCTTTTTAATGAAAATTATGCTGCAATAAAATGATAATAAGCAATAAAGCTTGTACAAAATATGGCAACTGTTTAACAATCACATATTAAGCAGACTTCTCACATTCAGATAATTCCACAAGGCCTAAAGGATAAACATTTTATAGAGGAGCAAGTGAGCATTGTATAGATTGTTAAGCCCACCTTTATTAATCTCTTTTTTCAAGAGAGAGAGAGA